>PVIA01006348.1:0-98987 GCA_004024845.1 Tonatia bakeri | reverse complement strand
TTTTTTTCTTCCTTCTGGGCCACTCCATTGATGTGAGACCCAGCTTTCATTCCATCACTATTTGTTCCCTGTGCATTTTTCTTCATTTCACTTATTATAGCCTTCATTTTTTTCATCTAATTTGCCACCCAAATCAACCAGTTCTGTGAGCATCCTGATCACCAGTGCTTTGAACTGTGCATCTAATAGGTTGGCTATCTCTTGGTCACTTAAAAAAAATGGTGCGGGGCTTCCAATTCTGTTTGAGTCATCTTTTTTTTTTTTCTTTGGTCTGGTCTCTCCTTTTACAGATGAGGGGTGGAGCCTTATGTGTTCACCAGGGCGGGGCACCCCAGTCACTGGGTTGTGACGTTGTATGTGGGGGCGGGGCCCGGGAGGAAACAATGGTGCTTGCTCAGCTCTCCCTGGGACCTCAGACCCTTCCACTGCTTCCACCAAGCAAACTGGGCCCCTCTGGTGCCAATTCCCTTGTGGGTGGGCTTGTGCATGCCGTGGGACTTTCCAAGGACCTCTCCTCTGAGGCTGGGAGTCTCTCCTTGCACCTAAACCCCAACAGGTGTTTTCAATCAGTGCCCCAAGGCTCTATTTCCCAGGAATGGGATCCTGGGTTGCGTGCAGTGCCTTGCCTCACAATCGCCACCTCACTGGGTCTGCCGATTGCCACTCCACAGCTGGGGTCTGCCGGCTTCTGCTTGCATACTCAGGGTCCACCCACTGTGGTCTTGTGTGCCCTGAATGCCTTATGTGCCAGGTCCCAACACTCTCTGCTCTCTGTGATGCAACCCCTACTGGTCTGCCCAACTCCGCCCCTCCTGCTGGTCTGGATGAACGTGTCTATTTTAACTTCTTGGTTGTCTGACTTCCATTCTGATCAATTTTCTGTCCGTTCTGGTTGCTATTCTGTTTGTAAATTGTTGTCGTCTCTATCTTGGTTGTGTGAGGAGGCACAGTGTGTCTACCTATGCCTCCATCTTGGCTGGAAGTCTCCCATGGGTCTTTTATGCATGTTCCTTGACTTGACTCTTCACCTTCTTTCCCTGTTATCCTCCTCCCCCACCCCCTCTGGTTACTGTCAGTTTCTTCTTTATTTCTGTGTCTCTGGTTCTATTTTGCTTGCTTGTTTGTTTTGTTCATTAGATTCCACTTATAGGTGAACTCGTATGGTATTTGTCTTTCACCATCTGGCTCATTTCACTTAGCATAATACTTTCCAGTTCTATCCATGCTGTCATGAAGGGTAGAAGATTTTCTTTTCTTTCTGTTGCATAGTATTCCATCCATTCCTTTACTGATGGGTACTTAGGTTGTTTCTAGCACTTGCCTAATATAACTACCAATGCTATGAACATTGGGGCCCATAGGTTCTTTTGAATTGGTGTTTCAGGATTCTTAGAGTATAATCCCAGCAGTAGAACTGCTGGGTCAAAAGGCAGCCCCATTTTTAGTTTTTTGAGGAAATTCCATACTGTTTTCCCCAGTGGCTGCACCAGTCTGCATTACTACCAAGAGTGTAAAAGGGTTCCCATTTTTCACATCCTTGCAAGAACTTGTTGTTTGTTGATTTATTGATGATAGCCCTTCTAACAGGTGTGAGATGATATCACATTGCGATTTTAATTTGCATTTCTGTGATGAGTAGTGGTGTTGAGCATCATCTTTTCATATGTCTTTGGGCCCTCTGTATGTTCTCCTTGGAGAAGTGTCTACTCAGGTCCTTCACCCATTTTTTAATTGGATTGTTTATCTTCCTGGTGTGGAGTAGTATGAGTTCTTTATATATTTTTGGTATCAAGTCCTTGTCTCAGGTATCATTGGCAAATATATTTTCCCATATGGTTGATTCCCTTTTCATTTTCCTGATGTTTTTATAGCTGTGCAAAATCTAATTTGATGCAGTTCCATTTGTTTATTTCTCCCTTTATACCCCTTGCTCCAGGGGATGTATTAGCAAAAATATTGGTGAGTAGAATACCTTAAGTTTTTCTGCTTATGTTTTTCTCTAGGACTTTTATGGTGTCACACCTTATATTTAAGTCTTTTATCCATCTTGAGTTTATTTTTGTGTGTGCTCTAAGTTGGTGGTTGAGTATAATTTTTTTTGCATGTAGCCATGTAGCTCTCCCAACACCTTTGTTGAAGAGGCTATTTTACTCCATTTTATGCTTCTGTCCTCTTTGTCAAATTTTAATTGACCATAGAGACATAGGTTTATTTCTGGTCTCTGTACTCTGTCCCATTGATCTATGTGTCTGTTCTTATGCCAGTACCAGACTGTTTTGATTACAGTGGTCTTGTAATACAGTTTCATATCAGGTATTGTGATCCCTCCTACTTTGTTCTTTCTCAAAATGGGTGAGGCTATTCAGGGTTGTTCATGGTTCCATATAAATTTTTGAAATGTTTGTTCTATGTCTGTGGAATAGGTCATTGGTATTTTAATAGGGATTGTGTTGAATCTATAAATTGCTTTGGGTAGTATGGACATTTTGATGATGTTAATTTTTTTAATGAATGAACATGGTAAATGGTTGCCTTTGTTTGTGTCTTCCTTAATTTCTTTCTTCAGTGTTGTGTAGTTTTCTGAGTACAGATCTTTTACCTCCATTGTAGGTTTATTCCTAGGTACTTTACTTTTCCTGTTGCTATAGCAAATGGTTGTTTTCCTGATTTCTGTTTCTGATATTTTGCTGTTCATGTACAAAAATGCCTTTGATTTCTGAATATTTACTTTGTATCCTGCTGTTTTTCCAAATTCACTTATTAGGTCAAGTAAATTTTTGGTGGAGTCTATAGGATTTTCAAGGTATACTATCATGTCATCTGCAAACAATGACAATTTTCCTTCCTCCTTTCCAATTGCATGCCTTTTATTTCTTTTTCTTATCTGATTGCTGTGGCTAGGACTTCTGATACTATGTTGAATAGAAGTGGTGAAAGCAGACATTTTTGTGTCATTCCTAATCTTAGTGGGAAAGTTTTTAGTTTTTGTCCATTGAGTATGATGTTGGCTGTAGGTCTCTTGTATATGGCCTTTATCTTGTTGAGGTATGGTCCTTCTATTCCCACTTTGCTGAGTGTTTTTATCATAAATGGGTGTGTGACCTTGGTGTGTGATCTCTTTAATGTATTGCTGGATGGGGTTTGCCAATATTTTGTTGAGGATTTTAGCATGTATGATCATCTGTGATATTGGCCTGTAGTTTTCTTTCTTTGTTGTATATCTGGTTTCAGGATTTGGAAAAGGTTGGTCTCCTAAAAAGAGTTTGGGAGTCTTCCCTTTTCTTGGCTTTCTGGGATAGTCTGAAAAGGATAGGGCTTATCTCTCCTTAAAAGTTTTGTAAAATTCTCCTGTGAAACTCTCTAATCCAGGGCTTTTCTGTGTCGGGAGTTTGTTAATTACTGCTTCAACTTCATTTGCTGTTATTTGTTCAGGCTTTCTGTTTCTTAATTCAGTTTTGGAAGATTATGTGTTCCCAGAAATTTGTCTATTTCACCCAGGTTTTCAAATTTCTTGGTATATGGTTGTTCATAGTAATTTGTCACAATCCTTTGTATTTCCATCCTCAGTTATAATTTCTCTTCTTTCATTTCTGAATTTATTTATTTGGGACCACTCTCTTTTTTTCTTGATAGCTCTCATTAAAGGCTTGTTGATTTTTTTCATCTTTTCAAAGATCAGCCCCTGGATTTATTGATCCTTTGAATTGTTTTTTTTTTATCTCTATGTCACTTAATTCTGCTCTGATCTTGATTATTTCCTTCCTTCTACTTGCACTGGGCTTTGTTTGTTGTTGTTCCTACAGTTCTTGTAGATATAGGGTTAGATTGTTTATGTGAAGTGTTTCTATCTTTTTCAGGTAGGCCTGTATTGCTATGAACTTCCCTCTCAGTATTGCCTTCATGTGTCTCATAGGTTCTAGGCTGTTGTGTGTTCATTTTCATTTGTTTTCAAGAACTTTTTGATTTCTTCCTGGATCTTATTATTAAGCTATTCATTGTTAAATAGCATGGTATTCAGTCTCCATGAATTTGAATGTTTTTGAGTTTTTTCCTGGAGGTTGGTTCTCATTTCAAGCCCTTGTGGTCCAAGAAAATGCTTGATTTGATTTCAATTTTCTTGAATTTGTTGAGGCTTATTGTGTGCCCTATCATGTGGTCTATCTTTGAAAATGTTCCATGTGCATTTGTAAAGAATGTGTATTTTCCTTCTTTGGGGTGAAAGGATCTGTATATATTAGTTAAGTTCTTTTGGTATAGTGCATTGTTCAGTTCCACAATATCTTTGTTGATATTTTGTTTGGAAGATTTATTCATTCTTGACAGTGGGGTATTAAAATCACCTGCTATAAGTATTTCATTATCTATATCTTTCTGTATCTGGAAGTCCTCCAAGGTTTTCCTTATATATTTGGGTGTTGCTATTGGGCATGCATATATGTTTACAATGTTTATGTCTTCTTGATGAAATATCCCCTTGAATAATTTGAAATGTCTTTCTGTGTCTTTTTTTATGGCCTTTGTTTTGAAGCCTATTTTGTCTGATACAAGTATTGCTGCCCAGGCTTTTTTTTTCCTGTCCATTTGCTTGGAATACTTATTTTCCAAACCTTCACTTTCGGTCTGTGTAGGTCTTTTATCCTGAGTAGAGTCTCTTGTAGACTGCATATATGTGGACTATGCTTTCTTCTCCATTCAGCCACCCAGTGCCTTTTGGTCGAAACATTTAATCCATTTAAATCCATTTAAAGTTATTATTGACAGGTACATATTCTTTGCCATCTTACCCCTTTGTACCTCTGTTCTTGTTTCTCTCACTCTTTTTCTTCATCTTCTTTTTTTTAAAGATTTTATTTATTTATTTTTAGAGAGGGAAGGGAGGGAGAGAGAGAGAGGGAGAGGGAGAGGGAGAAAAACATCAATGTGCGGTTGCTGGGGGCTGTGGCCTGCAACCCAGGTATGTACCCTGACTGGGAATCAAACCTGTGATGCTTTGGTTCACAGTCCGAGCTCAATCTACTGAGCCACGCCAGCCAGGGCTTTTTCTTCATCTTCTTAAAGCAGTCTCTATAGCATATCTTGCAGTGCTGGTTTGGTGGAGGTGTATTCTTTTAGCCTTCTTTTCACTGGGAAACTTCTTATTTTGCCTTCCATTTTAATAGAGAGCCTTGCTGGGTATAGTAGTCTTGGTTGTAGGCCTTTGCTTTTCATTACTTGGAGTATTTCTTGCCATTTTCCTTCTGGCTTTTAGTGTTTCTGTTGAGAAGTCAGCTGCTAGACTTATCAGGGCTCCCTGTGTGTTGCATTCTGTTTCTCCCTTGCTGCCTTGAAGATTCTCTCTTTGCCTTTAATTTTTTGCCATTTTAATTATGATGTGTCTTGGAGTGGGCCTCTTTTGTATTCATCTTGATTGTGACCCTAACTGCTTCCTGGAGTTGTATGACTATTTCTCTCATCAAAATAGGGACCTTTTCTCTCATTACGTTTTCCAATGGGTTTTCGATCCTTTGCTCCTCTTCTCCTTTGGTATCCCTGTTATATGGATATTATTATGTTTCATATTGTCCTGCATTTCCCTTAACCCTTGTTCATTCTTTTTTGAACCTTTTTTTGCTTTTCTTGCTCTTTCTTGTAATTTTTTTCTACCTTGACTTTAGCTCGCCAAATTGATCCTCTGCTTTATCTAGCTTGCTTTTTATTCCTTCTACTGTGTTCCTCAATTCAGAATTTTTTTCTTCATTTCTTCCTGGCTCTATTGATAGTTTCTATGTCCTTTTTCATGTTGATGTAGTTTTCAGTAAGTTCCTTATAACTTCCCTGTAGTTTTAGGTAATTCTTACCGAACTCATTGAGCTTCCTTATAAGCATTGTTTTGAACTCAATATCTGATAGTTGACTTGACTTTATTTCATTTAGTATTCTATCTGGAGATTCCTCCTTTCCTTTCAATTGGGGGTTGTTTCTTTGTCTCCCCATGTTAGGGGAGACTCTTGTTGTTTGCTTCTGCTTCTTATATTAATCTGCTTTGACTTCCTGTCTTTGTGGCATGAACTATGGTAGGAGATTGTGAGATTCAGTAAGGCAGTCTCTTTGATCTCCTGAACTTGATGTTCTTGGGATGCTTTTTATGCCTTTTATGTTGGCTTTCTGGACATAATTGGGTTTTGATTACCATTGGGTCATTCTTTGGCGGGTCCTTCCCTTCAACTGGTTGACTGAGTCACTCCACCCACCACATCTTATATGCTGTTGTGCTGGTGCATTGTTTTTTCTTTCTGCATCTGCCTCTGGTGATGTCAGATAGTGATCTTGTCTGGCCTTAGACAACCTGTTTAAGAATACCAGGGATATACTGTCTGTGACTGACTCCTTCAGTTGTTAATCTAGCTACTGCGTGCTCAGCAGTCAGGCTTAAGCATCACAGGCTGGGGCAGTGTTCCTCCTTTGGTCAGGGCTGTTTATTTCCCTCAGGTTGCTGTCCCTTGGAGGGGAGTGGTCTGCCTGAACAAGATGGCTAATGCAGTATGAGGAATGACTTGGCATTGGGATTCCAGCATCTGCTCTCTCATGTCTTTCCCCAAAGTTTCTATCTTCAGTCTTTTCTCAAGAACCCCTAGTCCATTCTGCCCCCACCCCCCTTTGCCTGAGCCTAGGGTGACTGAAAATGAAAATTTATGCATTGGCTATTTGAACAGCTCTTTGCATCTCCAGCCATTCATCTTGGGCAGAGAGAAACCCTGCCACTTTTCACAGCTTGATGTTATTTGTGCACTTTTTGGGCTGTGCTCCTGTAGGTTGGGGCCCACCACTTAGGGTTTAGATCCCGCACTACTCAGGGGTATACAACTGACCACTTAAATATCCCTCCAGTACTTCAGTTGCTGCCTGTGGGTGCATAGCCAGCCCTGTTGTGACTCCACTGCACTCTTTATCAGTCACGTTATGCTGAAGTTGTTTCTTCTGTCTGTCTGTGGTTATAAGGCTTGTCTCTCGCTATTTTTCAGTTATTTGTTCTGGATTATTTTTGCACAATTTAATTGTAATTCCAGATTGGTCCTGGGAGGAGGTTAGTATAATTTCCACTCACTCCTCTGCCATCTTGGATCTTCTGTAAATGTACCAGTTTTTTAATCCACTCATCTACTGATGGGCACTTAGACTTTTTCCAATACTTGGCTGTTGTAAATAGTGCTGCTATGAATATCTTTATGGTCAATTAATATTTGTAAGATGAGGCAAGACCATACAATGGAGTAAAGACAGACTCTACACTAAATGGTATTGGGAGAACTGGATTGGTACATGAAAAAAAAATGAAACTAGACTACCATCTTACACCATACACTAGAATAAACTCAAAATGAAAAAAAGACTTAAATATAAGTTGTGATACCATAAACATCTTAGATGAAAACACAGGCATTAAAATTTCAGATATCCCACATAGCAATATTTTTGCCCATATATCTCCTAGGGCAAAGGAGATAAAGGAAAAATAAACAAATGGGACTACGTCAAATTAAAAAGCTTCTGCATGGCTAAAGAAACCATCATCAAAATTGAAAGGGAACTGACTGTATGGGAGAAGATATTTGCCAAGGATACATCATACAAGGGTTTAATATCCAAAATATATAAAGAACTTATATTACTCAACATCAGGAAGGGAGACAATTCAATTTAAAAAATGGGCAAAGGTGCTGAATAGACACTTCTGAAAACAGGACATACAGATGACCAATAGACAAATGAAAAAGCACTCAATATCACAAGCCATCTGAGATATGCAAATTAAAACCACCATTAGTTATCACTTGACATTTGTCAGAATGGCTATGATTGATAAATCAACAAACCACAAATGCTGTCACGGATGTGGAAAGAAGGGAACCCTAATGCACTGTTAATAGAAGTGCAGACTGGTGCAGCCACTGTGAAAAATAGTGTGGAATTTCCTCAAAAAAATTCATAATGAAACTGTCTTTTAGCCCAGTGATTTCACTGCTGGGAATGTACCCTAAGAATCCTGAAACACCAATCCCACTAGATCTTGTCTGAGCACTATGGCCCCTTCAGCTGGACTAATGGAGCATGAGTTGTCTTCTGCCTGCTTCCTAGATTCTTAAGCACTCAGTGCAGTATCCCCTTGATCATGCTGACTTCAGGGGGAGTAAGACAAGGGTCATCCAGTGTGTTGTGTTGTTGGGCTCTGAAGATTCCACTTGTTTATTTCTGTCCTACCTTGGTTGAGGCGGGGCATAGAGGCTGCTTTCTGTGAATCAAGCTGTTCTGCTGAGCAGTGTATATTCTTTTGATAGGAAACCACCCCCACCCCCCGCTGCCACTTTTGTAAACTTAAAAAAAGAGTCCAAGTCAAAACAGTTATTGACTTGTATGAAAATGATCAGAGATGGTGTTTATGCAAGATGAGAAGGTGGGTAGGCTGAGCCTGATCAGGCTAGAGTTGGGCCCTGGCAACAGGCTCCCACCTGTGTGTGTTTTGGGGGTAGGCCAGAGAGGTATCACTGTGAGGGTTCACTCTCCTCCTTCACTGCCAAACAGGTGGGCCCCTCTCCTGCTGGCCCCTTTGATTTGCTGCCTTTGTTTCACTAAACTGGTCTTTTAACCAATTAAAATCTTGTAGGGTTTTGAAAAGCAATTCTGCCTTTTCAAATAAACAAAGGCAGAGAAGAAATGAGAGGGCAAGTTTCAATAAATCTTAGGCACCATTTCCTCCTGCTGTGACACTAAATTTACGTGGATAAAAACAGCCTCTTAGATTTACATTTTGATTCTGTTACTTCTTTCATGTGCGTGGGGCTGTCCCACTTCAGATGAAATTTATCCACTTCTTTAAATATTTAGTAGTCTAGCGTTGATGTTAATGAAAGTCTGGCAGTGCTATTTTGAGAATTGCAACAATGATAGTAATTTTGAGTGTCAGATTCCTGCTTTGCAAAGGGAGAGAGGGATGGGAGGAGGAGGAGGTAAAAATGGTTTCAGTTCTAATAGAGTTTGCCATCCGCTGGGCTGTGCCAGACAGATGGGTCATGAATACTGTCTAGACACTCTCTGCCTGAGCAAAGCCATGGTCTCTAAGGACACGAAATGAGACGCTGGCTTAAGTTACTGGGGAAAGTCAGGGCAGGCTGTCTTGTAATCAGATAGAAATCAATGCTGACCTGCTTCCTGGGGAAGACTGAAGGGAGGGCAGGTTAGATTCCAAGGGGGTGTTAAGAGAAAACACTGTTACTAATCAATTTTAGTGCAAACTTGACTAATATTAGGCATTAGGTAGAATATGAAAGGAGAGTTGTAGTATGGTGATGCTATTGATTTAAACTGTATCCCCCTACAAAATGTGGAATAATTTAATTCAAACATGGTCCTTCAAAGGCCGGAGAAGAGCAGAAAAGGAGGACATCTCGTGTCATTAAAATAAGAACACAGACTGTTGGGTGCCCTGCATTAATTGAGTGTATTGATGGGCCTGGTACTGCTCCAGTCAAGACTGTCTGTTCTGAGTGTTCATTTTCTTGGGTTTAGCCTCTTAATTAGGAAAGATTTTAGAGACTCATCTGGCTTGCTTTCATATCTGATGAATTTCTGAGAACTCCCCAAAGCTGGATCTCATCACAAGCAGCTCTGCTAATGGTGCTGTAGGAAATGAGGTAAAAATCTCACAAGCACCCTGCTTGGCTACACTGGAGGGCATGAACACTTCTAATGGTTGTTTTACTCAGCATTTCCTTGGTGCCAGGAATGGGGTTTACATGACATAAGTAGTGAGTTTCTACATATCAAAACTCACTATCTAAATGTGGTGGTGGGAGGGAAAGGAGATATTGCCATCAAGATGAAATTATGGGGCAGGGCAAGAAGAGCATGACAGCTCAGTTGGGGGGGGGCTACATTATTCGGCTTGATGTCAATAGTCATATATTTGCCTTAGAAAAATTACCCAAAGGGTCTACAGTAAAGCTTGGAAGGGACCATCTTTGAGAAATCACAAAAGTAAAGCTGAAATTCAACTGTCATGTGATGGAACCTATACTGCAGAGGTAGGATGAGCCCCTGAGGGTCAGGCCTCTGAAATAGCCTTCTGAACTCATAGCTCTTTTAGTCATGTCTCAATGAAGACACCAGGATACGTTTAAAACAACAACAATAACAAAACAAAACAAAAAAAAACAAGCACAAACCTCCAGCAGCCTAAACTTAGCAATAATCATTTTTCATTCTTTCATTCATTGTTATTTTTCCTAAGAGCTCATAGCAGAGGGAAAAGTGGATGATTTTTGCTTTTTTCTTCCCAGAAAAACAGGGGAATTAAAGATGAAAAATATTCCTGTAGTATACACTTCCTGGAGAGGAAAGAAAGAGAACTTGTGTTGAAGAGCTACAGCCATAGCACTGAGCAAGTCTGTCCTTGTTCCCAAACAGTTCTCAGAAATATCACCAAGGTCAGCAGGAAGATACAGTATGTTCCACAAAGCATCTTCTTTCCCTAAAACTCTTTTCTGCTGCCCCGCATCAGACTCTTACACTTAGGGCATAAACTCTCCCACCCTTTGGGTAATCCATAAGGAACATCCCTTTGTGGTAACAGAGTTCAATGTGGGGACCCAATACCAATGTTCACTGACAGCCTCCAATTTCTGGAAGGCAAGCTACAGCACTCAGCAGAACCCTAATAATGCCTTCTGGTTCTGTTCACTTATAATCAGAGGAACAAAAACATGCATCTGCCTATTTCAAAGACTCCAAAGATTTCATAGGGTGACTTGTATGGTCATGTACATGCCTTGGTTAGGAGAATATATTATTCCTCTTTGAGAAAAGGCACCTGCCCTCCCATTGGCACACTTCTGTTCTGGAAGGGGTAACTGGGCATTTTGCCTTTCTATTTTTCTCTCTTTAGTGAGGGTTCTGGGGTCCCATTATTAATCTGATTCTTAAAAAATGGGACAAAAAGGCACTGGAGCTAAAATTCTGACCCTTTTCTCCTTACATCTTTGTGGGGCATGTTCAAGTATTGTTCCTGGTAAGGTGCAGCAGTGGGGTGTGCTCAGACTGGCGGCCTCTCTAATCATTCTGAGTTTGAAGTAGGCAGCTTGTTGAAGCCCAGTTGTGGCTTTCCCTGTCATGGAGTGGTAGTGGCAGTGAGTGGCTGAACCAGGCAAAGACAATTATCTGTCTTCTATGATTTTATTTAGGTCTATGTCTATAACTTGACATAATTATCCACAGAAGAGTAACCAAGGAAAATGCATCCCTTAGAGAACCTCCTTTCCTATTAAGTATGCTTAGAAGATAGAAATGTCAAGTGTATCTTTTCCATGGGGAGGGGACTTGGCATGAAACCCATGTTTTTTAAATGCCAATATTACCTTAAAAACTGGAAAGTGTCCATGCTTTCAGAGCTGCCAGGGCATCCTGCTAACCCCTCACAAGTCTGTCAAGGTCCACTGGCCACTGCTTCCTCATGATCTTGTAGTTATGTTATTTGTTCTCATGTTGAGACATTTAAATCTGGAAATTATGGGAACTGATAGCCAGTGCAGTTAGCTTTTCCCAAAAACCAAAATACCAGTACTGACTAATTTTCAAAAGTAGTTGAAAGAGAATGAGTGATTGAAAGAAAATGTCTGGACAGGAAGCTGGGGAGTGCTCTAGAGAAAACATATTTGGAGTAGTTACTTCCAGAAAATATCTTAAATAGTATGAACATGTCCCTTTGGGGGGGGCATATTTCATGGAAGGTATTCTTATGAATGTTGAATGTATGAGAGTCACAGAGTTGGGTGATGGGGTGGGTGTAAAGTGTACAGGGGTGATTAGGTAGAACAAACTGTACAGGGGGGAATGGGGTGCATGCAGAATGTACAGGGGCATGGGGTGGTACTGACTGCTCTGGTGATGTGGGGTAGTGCAGAGTGTGCAGGGGGGATGGGATGGTGCTGAGTATATAGGGGGCACATGTGATGTTGAGTGTTCAGGGGACATAGGGTAGTGCAGAGTGTACAGTTGGATGCGTAGGTACATAGTTTACAGAGGGAATGAGGATGGGGTGGGTGCAGTGTTTACAGGATGTGGTCTCTGCTCTCCAGATTTTCACATCTGATGCTAAAACAGTGCACTTCAGAAGATCTGTAAGGGTTTGGGATAGTTTCTCAAAACTATCCCAGGAGGGGAAACCTCTCTGATCTTGGTACTTAAGGCAGACCTCATCATGGAGGGGAGGGGCTTAGGGAGCTCTCACTTTCCTAAGCAGCTTGACAGGAGGAGCCAGGAGCACACTGGGAAAATGGAAATATGTAGGAATTGTAATGATAAGCCAGGTTGCCTGGAGGTAAGGGTTGAATTTGAGGACTATTACTAGAAAGGTAGATTGGGGCCAGATTCTAGAAAGCCAGGAATGTCAGGCCAAATAGTTTTTATTCTCTATCCAGAAGGAAGTCATTGAAGGTTTTTAAGTAGGAAAGTGAGGATATGATACAATGCATAAAGGTCCTGAGAGATCACCTAGCTTGTACTGTACTTTATAAACAAAGGAACTTAAACCCAGAGAGTATAAATAACTTTTATGAGGTTATAAAATAGTGATTGGCAGAGACTCTGATATGAATGAATGCTTCCTCTCTGTTAGGCCAGTTTTCTTTCCATTGTATAATGCCCTCATACTAATTTGTCAGGTAAGGCAGTTATAGGAAAAGACAAAGTATAGAGGGAGTCACTTGGAAGGACCCTTCTCCACAAAGTAGGCATCCTTTAGGTGAACTTGGTGTGCACCCCATGAGGTTTTCATGGTTTATACACAGAGACATAACTGGGAAGGTTTTCTGAGGGGCAGATCCCCAGTACATTTGTCCCTAGTAGTACCTTGTCAGTAGTTTTTGAAGATAGTAATATTGTTATGATGATTATTAAGATTATATAAAAAAAGAATTTGGGGGAACAATGTGCAAGCCATATCAGGAGATGAATAGATAGGTAGTCTGGGTGTGTCCCAGCTGGAAGGTGTACCCCACTTTAGGGTATCTCCCAATATGGGGCCTGCTGTGGCTGCGCGGGCCACCTCTCACTGCTGTAATCTCAGGACCCAGTACAGCACCTGGCAGCCCTCAGAGACTCTCAGTGCTGTGGAAGGAGGAAGGAAGGGAGGAAGAAAGGGACCAAGGTTATTTCAGGGCACAGGGAGGTCTGGGAGATACCAGTGGGTGATTCTAGAGGAGGAAGAACAGAACCCCATGAGCAAGTCTCTGAAGTGGATGGGATCCAGCATAGAGAAGGCGAGGAAACTCCTCCTGGGAGATGTGGGTGGAATGTTGGTACTGAGGTGGAGAAGGAGGAGGAAAGATTAGCTAGGGGCAGATCTTTCCAGTAAAGGGTAGTTGGGGTCTTCTGCCACCAGTCAGCTTCAGACTGGGAAGTTGAAAAAATACCATTATAGGAAAAATCCACAGTCATAACATTCTACATCTTGATTTGTAGACCCCCCTGCCTTGATTTTGTCCATGTGTCCTTTATGGTAGTTCCTGAAAACCCTTCTCCCCACTGCCCCCTCCCCCCACCCCTCTGGCTATTGTTAGATTTAAAACTTTATTTTAATTAAAAAAAATTCAGCTATATTGAGGTATAATTGACAAATTGTAAGATATTTAAAGTGCATACCATACAGACTTAATATTTATATCCACTGTGAAAGGATTTCCCCATCTATTTAATTAACACATTCATCACCTCATGTTTATCCTTTTGTTGGAATATTTAAATTATACACTCTTAGCAAATTTCTTTTATACAATACAGTCTTACCAATTATAGTCACCCTGTTGTACATTAGGTCCTCAGACCTATTCATCTTATCGCTGGAAGTCTGTACCCTTTTACAAATTCCTCCCCTTCCCCTACACCCCCATCTCTTGTAATGCCTGTGTGCCCATGTGAGTCAGGATTTCTGTCATGGGATTTTCTTGTGTGTAAACATAGCATTTGAATAACAGCGGGCATTGTAGTTGAGGAAAGATACAGGATTCTGCTCTTCCCCCTTT
Organism: Tonatia bakeri; assembly: GCA_004024845.1. Taxonomy (NCBI): domain Eukaryota; kingdom Metazoa; phylum Chordata; class Mammalia; order Chiroptera; family Phyllostomidae; genus Tonatia; species Tonatia bakeri. Next base: position 84,936 of record PVIA01006348.1, on the reverse strand, counting down.
GAAAACAAATTGTGATTTGTTTTGCTTTGTTGCTTGTGAGTTTATGGTATATGTTCATGTGCATGCATTGGGAGATCATGAGAACTGTGAATTACTGGAGTGTAACATAGAAACATTGGGTGTAATGTTCAGCGGCAGCAGGACCCTTAATGATATTTTTCTTGGGGGCCCAGTACTGAAAATTGCATGGGTGACAAAGGATTTTTTGCATTATTTGTATGTCACAGGAATGAGTTAGAATATAAAATCAGCAGATCTGCTACCTTCTGGAATGACCTTGGTTTGTTAGCACCTTGGGCCTGAGTTTTCTCAGCCTGCTGGCAAGGAAGGCAGTTTTGGTCCCTAGAGTCCCTTGTGTCTCAAAAAAAATCATCTGAATCAGTGACTTTATTTCTGTTATTAACTTGAATAAGTTCAATACTAGGCACAGCATTTAGCCAACAAAGGTGTTTCTTTGTAACAATGTAATTATCTTCAGGTTTTTGGGAGAGGTGTTCATCAGGGCCAAAAATGCCTGCTAGTATAAAATTAGGAGCTCCTCTGTTTGACTGGCCCATCCGTTTGTTACAAAGTACCAGGCACTTAACTTACCTTTCCCACTCTTACCCTTGCTCATTACCTTTCAACCTGCACCCCCAATATTGCCGTGTAATCTGTTCATTGAAGATAATAATGACACAGTGTGTGAATCCAGAGTCTGGCACCTAGTAGCACCTTGATAGAAATAGAAAGCTGTGATCACAGTGTTAAAATATGCTAACAAGCTGTGGGAACTAATGCATGCCACATTTAAAGTGCAGATGTTCATTCCGGCACTGCTGCTGATTGCCAGAACGCTGCTCATATCTCAGTGTTTGGTGGTTGTTTTTGTTTATTGCAGTGTTATTCTCCAAAAGGGACCACCTGTCTCCTGTAAAAAGTGTGCTGCCTTTCTGGGCCTATGATGATAGAGGAACCCCCTTTGGTGGTATGACTGTTAAAGTGAGCAAAAAAGCAGAGTACAAGTGGAGGAGCATGCTAATGATAATGGTAGGATGGGACTATTCGACTAAAATAAATTAGATTTTATCCTGTGTGGTTAATGTTTATCTAGGTGGAATTTCTGAGCTCTCAATAGGGGTTCTAAATGTGTTATATAAATGCATAAGAGAATTACAGTGTACCAAATTTAAAGGGATTATTTAAGTACATTATGTTACATTTTAAATACATATATAGAATTTTAAATTTCTGGTTTATAGTTTTGTCTTGTTTTACTTCCTAGCTCATATTAACAAATGATTCCATTCTCTTCATAATCTTTGCTCTTATTAATACCTAGGTGCACCTGCAGCTCCTCCCTCTCTTATTGATTTACTCTCACTTTGTAGAAGTCAGTTGGGTGAAAAACATAATCAACAGTGAATGGACAAGACAGCCAAAGGCTGTCTGCTGTACAAGGCCGGTGGTATTTGTCCACACTGAAGGATGGCTGTCTCTGTAGGGAGGATGGCAGGATGAAACACCTAGCCCACATTGGGAGTTCACCTAACCTGCAGGTTCAAACAACTGGTAGAAGTGAGATGGGCAGGGTGCTAAATGCCAGAGCACTCAGGCATCAGGCAGACACACAGCAGACCTCATCCAGAAGGTTCTGGGAGTGGGGAAGCACTGTGTTCCTGTGCGAAATCTGTGATACAGGATGATTTGTGTTGCCTTGAAGAGTGTATGATCCTAATCCCACAGATATAGGTCATGATCATTTATGCTTTCATCCATTTAAATATCCCACTTGATGTATACTTTACTGGGTCCTCCAAAGCAAGAACAGGAAAAAGAACCTAGTCAGTATTCAGTCAGAGTTTGTTGAGTGGAATCGTATGCACCAGTCGCTGTTTGGGGCAATCCAAGTTGTCTAAGATTTGGTGTTCCTTATCTACAAAAAAGGCAAAAAGTAGACTGATGCTAGAGACCTGTACACACTCATGCACCAGCTGGCAACCAGAGAAAAGGAGTGTGTGCTTCCCCAGAGGGGCCTGGAGAAGATTGGCAGATGACCAGGCATGCTGAAGCTCATCCTGGTGACCAGCACTGGAGTTTCTCCAGGCCCTGTAGGCAGGTCGTTCTACCCAGTGAGCACTTAAGCAGGAATCTTTTGGTCTTTGAGATTTTCAAGGGCCTACAGAAACAGTGGAGGCCTGAAAAAAATACTTCCTCCATGAGAGGAAAAGAAAACTGCAAAATTGAAACAAGCACATGTAACTGTCAGCAGAATATAACACCACATCACCTAGTTAACTTCAAATCATTGTCTCACGTGGGATGTGGGTGCACTTCATTGGTGCACAGAGTACGTCTGTGAGGCCCATTCAGGCCAAATTTTAATATATATAGTATGTGTGTTTTAAATATTTTATTTATTTTTAGAGAAAGGAGAGGGGAGGGAGAAAGAGGAAGAAACATAAAGGTGGGGTTGCCTCTCACGTATCCTGCACTGTGGACCTGACCTGCAACCCAGGCATGTGCCCTGACTGGGAATTGAACTAGTGACCCCTTGGTTCCCAGGCCAGCATTCAATCCACTGAGCCACACCAGCAAGGGCTCAAATATATATTAAAACTAAAATAGAAATTTAAAAACTCTAAAGAAGCCATAAATATGTAAAAACATTATGTATAATGTATATATTTTACCCAACTATGAATCTTATACTGCCAGTTAATGAAACAAAACAGAACCACCTGAGAATTTCTTAGCTATAATCTAGGATAAAAGAGTGGCTGAAGCAATAGAGGGTGTACTTATTGTATACTTAATAATGGGAGAAATGGTTAAATTTAATAGTGGAAGCTTTGAGGAATAGCCATTAAGCTAGGCTAGAAAGCCTATTTTTAAGTGTTGATGGCTGAGGGTAGTTATAAACAGGGACTCTTAAAAAGAAATGGGAGAATCCCTTGATAAATAGATGTGAAACCATTTTAGTTGTTTTCTATTATATCTGAATGAATAGAACACTTATGTTGTATAGCTGAGTCATATAATTTTTGTGTTCAATTAATGGAATGTAAAATCATCATGATATGAATGCAGACAGGATGAAGAGGGTAGCTAAGCACACATAGACATGGATGACACATTCCCCACACCCTCCAAGGCCCTGGGTGCCTGTGGTGAGAAGAAGCTGTATCCTGCAGCGATACCTACAGAATGTAGAAAAATACCAGGAGCTTCTCAGCATTATCCCAAAGCCTAGACATCCCTGTAAGAGTGTATCCTCCTCATGGCCTCAGTCTTCATGGAGGAGTTGGCTCAGTTACTTGGTGTACATGCTTAAGACAGGAGAATAACAGCAGGTACAGAGATGGAACCTTCCTGTGACTGGGGCAGAGCAAGCATCCATTCCTTCCCTGTTTCTCACAGCTCCCAGTAAGCTGCCTAGGAGCTTGACTGCCCATTTTCCCTTCATGTGCTCACACCAGCCCTGGACAGTGGTCTAGGAGGAGTGTTAACACAGGGCCCCCCTGAAAATGTGAACAGAGCAGTAAGCATATGTTGAGAGAGGAGTCCTCTATGTGATAGAAAGATGATTAAAGGCCTGGGTCTTTGCTCTAATGGGATTTACAGTCAGGCTCAGATAGTAAGATGCCAAGGGAGGCTATGGTAAATGTGCATCCCCTGGTGGATTGCCCCCAACCCCTCATTTAGGTGTTTTGATGCTTCCCCTCAGTTCCATCTGCACAGGAAAGTTTGCCTTGGACCTAGAACCCAACCTGCCAACCTGGCCTAGGCACACATCAGGATCATCTTCATGAGGCAGCTGCTCCTTCCGTATGGGACAGGAGAAGGCACCCCAGAACCTGAGGAACAGAGCAAAAGGGGCTTTGAAAGAGAAATGGCTCCCAACAGTCTCCTGGATAGCACTCTATTAACCTATATATTGGGTTAGCCAAAAAGTTCATTTGTTTCTTTCCATATGATGATTCTAGTAGTGGCTAATTTTCTTTAACTTGATTCAAAAGAATTTTGTTAGGTTGTGTTGGAACAGGTGTCATATCAGTGTGCATTTAAAAAAACATCAAAATTTGTGAATTTTTGTGTAGCCATTTTAATTTCGAAGATGGAAGAAGATATGCAACATTTTCATCATGTTATGATGATTTATTATTTCAAGAAAGGTAAAGACAACTGAAACATAAAAAAAGATTTGTGTAGTGTATAGAGAAGGTTCTGTGACTGATCAAACTTGTCAAAAATGGTTTGTGATGTTTTGGGCTGGAGATTTCTCACTGCATGGTTGCATAGACCTGTTGAAGTTGATAGCAATCAAATCGAGACATTAATTGAGAACAATCAGCATTATACCATGTGGGAAAAAGCCGACGACATACTCAAATATCCAAATCAATAAAGTTATTGGTGAAAATGAAAAATGTGTCTTTTATTTTATGGAAAAAACTATATGGACTTTTTGGCCAACCCAATATATGTACCAGGAGCATAGTCTTCTGGAATATCTCCCTTTACAGTAGGATCTGTAGCTATTTGTCCCACCTGAAGTTCAAGGTCACTAACATATAGTTGGGGAAACTATATAAATAACTTTGCTGGGTAGTGGAAAACTCATGATAGATTCTAATTAAAACCACAGTCACCCCTTTTCAGGCTTCTCTTAATACATTGTTACAGTAATTTTGGAAGGATTTTTTCTATAACACTTTTTCTGCTTCCTACCTTCCCACACAAGACTTAAACTTTGAAACTTCCTCACCTTTTTTTTCCTTCCCTCCCTCTGCCCTACCATCTGACTCCCACCTTTGCTTCTTAGTCTTTCATCTTCTTTTTCTGCTTTTTTCCTCCTTCATTTGGATATGATCTTTGCCCTCTTTACTTTGTGTTGTTTCATATGAAAGGTGGGATGAAGGTTTCAGCAGAGGTGTTAGGGCATAGGGAATGAAAGTGTATCTAAAGGGCAGACAAAGATTTCCAGAGGGTGTGCGGCCCTGTGACCGCGGCTCCTAACACACCAGAAGAGCAAGTTTGCTCTGGGAGTCTGATGCACGCTGTCTACCTATGTGGGCTGTGGTGTTTGTCCTTTTGGGTCTTCACAGACATCTTAGGCAGCTGCTACACAAGTCTTTAAAGACTTTGAGATGTGAGGAATGGTCTGAAAGAACATGGGCACAAAGTACAGTGGTGTGCATGTGTGTGTGTATATGTGTGTATGTGTGTGGCTATACATGTAGTTTGCACTTGTGTTCATTTTTTCTTGTATTCTTTTCTTTTTTTATTGAATTTATTGGGATGACATTGGTTAATAAAATTTTATTGGTTTCAGGCATACAATTCTATAATAAATCATCTGTATATTGTTTTGTGTTTGTTCACTGCCTCAAGTTAAGTCTCCTTCCGTCACCATATATTCCTCCTACACCCTCTTTCATGTCCTCCCACCTCTTTCCCTCTGGTAATCACCATACTGTTGTCTGTCCATGAGGGTTTTTTTTTTTTCACATTTATATTTATTTTAAAATACCATCCTAACCTTTTAAATTATGAGATTGAGAGAATCCTGAGATGGCTTTTTCAGTGACCAATCCTCATTTATAACACTCTAGCAAACCATCTCCTCTGTCTGAATGCAGCTGTATTCATGTATCATTTTGAGCAAAAGTACTCCCTTGAGTGATTCTTCTGGGATACCATTTACCCTTTGTCAGTGAGAGGAAACCAATCTGGTTCCCCCCCCCCTTTTTTTTTGTTAAACACTCAAATGCAGTAACCTTATATAAAATACCTAATCATTATTCTTTCCCTTGGTAAGAAAGGGAGAATGAAATTGCCCTTTTTGCTATAGTGGGAATTGATCTATTACAGGACATGCATTGTGGACTCATTCCTACAGAATGTAATAGGTGCATAAGAAAGCGAATAAAGGAATGAGTCATGAGAATTTCACCTCAACCCCTCTCTCTGTTTTTTTGTTTTCCCTTTCTCTAGTCCTGTACCTCCTACATGGTGTGGATTTTCTTCTTGGAAGTTCTATTTTAACATATTCCTTGGACATGATTCTTGCACATTGATAAACTGTAGGTTTCCTTTTTCCCTTTTTATTGAATGTATTGGGGTGATGCTGATTAACAAAATTATACAGGTTTCAGGTGCACAGTTCCACAATACATAATCTGTACATTGTATTGTGTATTCAATACCCCAAGTCAAGTCTCCGTCCATTACCATTTATCCTTCCATACCCATATCCATCTCCCTCACCCCAAATGCCCAGCAATCACCACACTGTTGTCAGTGTCAACGAGTTTTTTCCCCTTTATTTTCCTTTTGTCTAAATCCCTGCAACTCCCCTCCCTGACAGATGTCCACCTGCTCTCTATGAATCTGTCTCTCTTTTGCTTGTTAATTCATTTTGTTCATAGATTCCACATATGAGTGCAATCATATGGTATTTGTCTTTCTCTGACTGGCTTATTTCACTTAGCATAATTCTTTCCATGTCTATCCATACTGTTTCAAGGGGTAACATTTTCTTGTTTTTTTACATCTGAATAGTATTCCACTATGTATTTACTTTGTGTGACAGCTTTTTTATCCAGTCACCTGCTAAGGAACACTTCGGCTGCTTCCAAATCTTGGCTATTGTAAATAACATGGCAATGAACATGGGGGTGCATATATTCTTTCAAATTAGTCTTTCTGGTTTCTTCCAATAAATGCCCAGAAATGGAATCACTGGGTCATAAGGAGGTTCCATTTTTAATATTTGTAATCTTTATTGTATTTTTTCCATTACCATTTAGTCCCCTTATGCCCCTCTTCCCCAGGAATCATACTGTTGTCCATGTCCTTTTTGCTCAATCACTACACCTCCTCCTCTATGCTCCCCACTGGCTGTCATCTGCTCTCCATCTATGAATCTGTCTCTGTTTCGCTAGTTTTTTCAGTTTGTTCATTAGATTCCACATATGAGTGAAATCATATGGTATTTGTCTTTCCCTGACTGGCTTATTTTACTTAGCATAGTGTTCTCTAGGTCCATACATACTGTCACGAAGGGCAAAATTTTCTTTTTTATGGCTGAGTAGAATTCCATTGTGTAAATGTCCCACAGTTGTTTTATCCACTCATCTATTGATTGACACTTGAGCTGCTTACATATCTTGGTGATTGTAATTAATGCCGCAATGAACACAGGGGTGATTATGTTCTTTCAAATTAGTGTTTTGGGCTCCTTTGGATATATTCCCATAAGTGGGATAGCTGGGTCAAAAGGCAGATCCATTTTTAATTTTCTGAGTTATCTCCATACTTCTCTTTACAGTGGTTGCAACAGTCTGCATTTCTACCAACAGTGCAAAAGTATTCCTCTTTCTCTACTTCCTGGCCAGCACTTGTTTGTCAAATTATTGATGATAGCCATTCTAACAGGTGTCAGGTGGTATTTCATTGTGTTTTATTTTCTTATTTACTTTTAGAGAGAGGGGAAAGGAGGGAGAAATAATGGCAGAGAAACATCAGTGTGTGAGAGATACATCAATCAGTTGCCTCTTGCACACCCCAGCTGGGGACCTGTCCTGCAATCCAGGCATGCACCCTAACCGAGAATTGACCTGGTGACCTTTTGGTTCACAGGCTGGTTCTCAATCCACTGAGCCAGATCAGCCAGGGCTCATTGTGGTTTTAATTTGAATTTCTCTGATGATTAGTGATGTTCAGCATCTTTTCATATATCTATTGGCCATCTGTATGTCCTTCTTGGAGAAGTGTCTATTCAGGTCTTTTTCCCATTTTTTAATTGGGTTGTTTGGGGTTTTGTTTTGTTTTGTTTTTGGTGTTGAGTTTTGTAAGTACTTTATAAATTTTGAATATTAATCCCTTATCAGATATATTGGCAAATATGTTCTCCTATTCCATGGGTTGTCTTTTATTTTTTGATCAAATTTATTTTGTTGATTTTCCTTGCTGTGCAAAAACTTTTTAGTTTGATGTAGTCCCATTTATTTATTTTTTCTCTTTTTTCCCTTTTCTGGGGAGATACATGCAATAAACAATTTCTACAGACAATGTCCGATATTTTGCTGTCTGTGTTTTCTTCTATGCTTTTCATGGTTTCAAATCTAACCTTTAAGTCTTTGATCCATATTGAATTTATTCTTGAGTGTGGTGTATGAAGGTGGTCTATTTTTATTTACTGCATTTGTGTGTCCAGTTCTCCTTACACAATTTATTGTATAAACTATCTTTAGCCAATTGTATGTGCTTACTTTCTCTGTCAAATATTAATTGACTATAAAGGGATAAGTTTATTTCTGGGCCTTCTGTTCTGTTCCATTGATATATGCATCTGTTTTTAAGCCAGTACCAGGCTCTTTTGATTACTATGGCTTTGTAGTATAGTTTGATATTAGGAAGCATGATTCCACCAACTTTGTACTTCTTTCTCAGTATCACTGTTGCTATGCGAGACCTTTTGTGGTCCCATAGTTCTGTGAAATACATCATTGGAATCCTGATAGCAATTGTTTTGTATCTATAGATTGCCTTGGGTAGTGTGGACTTTCTAATGATGTTAATTCTTCCTATCCATGAAGACAGCATGTGCTTCCACTTATTGATATGTTCTTCAGTTTCTTTTGTCAGTGTCATAATTTTCTGAGTTCAGGTCTTTTATGTCCTCGGTCAGGTTTATTCCTAGATATTTTGTGCTTTTTGAAGCAATTGTGAAGGGGGTTGTGTTCTTAATTTCCCTTTCTGTTAGTCTGGTATTGGCATATAAAATTACAACTGATTTCTGGATATTAATTTGGTTCCTGCTACTTTGCCAAATTCATTTATCAGTTCTAGCAGCTTCTTGGTAGAACTTTTGGTCTTCTCTGTGTACAGTATCATGTCATCTGCAAATAAATCAGTTTAACTTCTTCCTTTCCAATTTGGATGCCATTTATTTCTTCTTGTCTGATTGATAGGGCTAGAACTTCCAGTACTGTGTTGGATAAGAGAGGTGAAAACAGACTTTCGTGTCTTCTTCCCTATCTTAAGGGGAGTGCTTGTAGTTTTTGCCCATTGATTATGATGCTGGCAGTAGTTTTTCATGTATGGCTGTTATTATGTTTAGGTATGTTCCTTCTAATCCCACTTTGCTAAGAGTTCTGATCCTATATGAGTGCTGGATTTTAGCAAAAGACTTTTCTGAATTGATTGATACAATCATGTAGATTTTCTTTAATTTTGATTAGGTGGTGAATCACATTTATTGATTTGCAAATGTTGTGCTGTCCTTGCATTCCCGGAATAAATCTCTCTTGATCATGGTGGATGATCTTTTTGATGCGTTGCTGTATTTGGTTTGCTAATATTTTATTGAGGATTTTGTCATCTATGTTCATCAGGGATATTGGCCTATAACTTTCTTTCTTTGTAGTATCTTTATGTGGTTTTGGGATTAGAATAATGTTGGCCTTATAAAATAAGTTTGGGAGGCTTCTCTCTTCTTGAATTTTATGAAATAGTTTGAGAAGGGAGGTGTTAGTTCTTTTTGGAATCTTTGATTAAATTCACTTGTGAAGTCATTGGGTCCAGAGATTTTGTTTGTTGGGAGTTTGTTTGTTTGTATTACAGCTTCGATATCACTAGGTATAAACTGTTTATTCAGATTCTCTGATTCTTCCTGGTTTATTTTTGGAATATTGTATGATTCTAATAATTTATCCATTTAGTCCATGTTGTCCAGTTTGCTGCCATGTAATTGTTCATAATATTTTCTTACAATCCTTTGTATTTCTTTGTGTCAATCATTATTTCTCCTCTTTCATTTCTGATTATATTTATTTGGGTGCTTTCTCTTTTTTTCTTGATGAACCTGGGTAAAGGTTTGTCAGTCTTGCTTATCTTTTCTAAGAACCAGCTCTTGGATTCATTGATCTTTTGTATCATTTTTTATACTCTATTTCATTTATTTCTGCTCTGATCTTAATTATTTCCTCCCTTCCATTCACATGGGCTTTGTTTGTTTTTCCTTTTCAAGTTTCTTTAAGTGAGAAGTAAGATTGTTTATTTGAGCTTTTTCTTGTATTTATTTATTTATTTATTTATTTATTTATTTTTTAGATTGGCCTAATCCTGTGAATTTTCCTCTTAGTATTGCTTTCCCGGTGTCCCACTAATTTGGGATTCTTGTGTCCTCATTTTCATTTGTTTCAAGCTATCTTTTGATTTCTTTCTTGATCTCATTGTTGACCCATTCATTGTTTAATAACATTATTTAACTTACATGTCTTTTCATGTTTTTCAGTATTCTTCTTGTGGTTGATTTCTAGTTTCATAGCATTGTGGTCTGAGAAGGTGCTTGATATTATTTCAATCTTCTTAAATTCATTGAGACTTTTTTTGTGTCCTAGCATATGGTCTACCCTAGAAAATGTTCCATGTCTTCTTGGAAAATAAGTATATTCTGCTGCTTTGGGGTGATACACTCTGAAGATATCAATTCAATCCATTTGACCTCATGTGTCATTTAAGGATATTGTCTCCTTGTTGGTTTTCTGCCTGGAAGATCTATCCATTGAAACCAATGGGGTGTTAAAATCCCCAACTGTGACTGTATTTCTGTCAATCTCTCCTTTTATGTCCATGAAGATTTTCTTTATATATTTAGGTGCTCTATATTGGGTGTATAAATGCTTACTAGGCTTTTATCCACTTGTTGGATTATTCCCTTTATCAGTGTCCTTCTTTGTCTCTTACTGTATGGCCTTGGTTTTAAAGCCTCTTTTGTCAGGTGTAAGTACTATTACCCAACTTTTTTTCTTTTCCATTTGCATGGAATATCTTTTTCCAACTCTATTTTTAGTCTATGTGTATCTTTTGATCTTAGTTGGGTTCCCAGAGGCAGCATGTATATGGGTTTTTTTCTCTCATCCATTCAGCTACCCTCTGTCTTTTGGTTGGAGCATTTAAGCCATTTACATTTAAGGTGATGATTGATAGATATGTATGTAGTGCCATTTTATTGTTAGACTGTTTTCCTTTGTATTGTTTTTACTTTCTTTTTCTTCTTCTTCTTAAAGCAAGCCCTTTAACATTTGTTGTAGTACTGGTTTGGTGTTAACAAACTATAGCTCTTTCTTGTCTCAGAAGCTCCTTATGTCTCATTCTATTTAAATGATGACCTTGCTGGATAAAGTTGTCTTGGCTGTAGGTCCTTCCTTTTCATCACCTTAAATATTTCATGCCACTCCCTTCTGACCTGAAATGTTTCTGATGAATAATCAGATGCCAATCTAATTGGTGATCCCTTGTATGTGACTGCTTGATTTTCTTTTGTGACTGTTAGGATTCTCTCCTTATCTTTAAACATTGTCATTTTAATTATGATGTGTTTCAATGTAGGCCTCTTTGGATCCAACATGTTTGTAACTCTCTTGAGCTTCTTGGATTTGTGCAACTTTTTCCTTCACCAGATTAGGGAAGTTTTTGGTTATTATTTTTTCAAATAGGTTCTCAATCTCTTGCTCACTCTTTTCTCCTTCTGGTATTTCCATGATGTGGATGTTGTTACAGTTCATGTTGTGCGAGATGTTTCTTAAGCTCTCCTCATTTTTTTTTCCTTTTTGCTGGTCTGCCTTCGTGTTTTTTTTCTTCCTTGTCTTCCAAAACACTAACTGTATACTCTGCTTCATCTAACCAACTGCTTCCTTCCCATGTATTATTTAATCTCAGATATTGCATTTTTTATTTCTGACTGATCCTTTTTTATGATTTCTATGTCTTTTTTCATGCTGTTGAGTATCCTTATAGTCATTACTCTAAATTCTCTATGTGATAAATTGCTTACTTCCATTTCATCTAGTTTTTCTGGAAAATTCTCTTATTCTTTCATTTGGAGTCTGTTTCTTTGTTTTCTCATTTTGGCTGCCTCTTTGTATTTTCTGCCTTAGACATTAAATTAACCAGCCATTAATCTGATCTGTTGTTAATATAATCAATTTGTAATCAGAGTCTTAAGCACCATAGTCAGGGCAGAGTTATTCTTGCAGGTGGGGCTATTGCTTCCCCTCAGGCTGATGCCATTCAGAAAGGACTGCTCGCCTGAGATGGCTCTTGCAGTATGGGAAATGACTCAGCATATGGATCCTTGTGGCTGTTCCCTGAGTTCTCTCACCAGAGCCACCTACTCCAGACTATCCTCAACTGTCTGTAGTGCGCTCTGCCCTCTCTTTGCTGCCATCTAGGACAAATGGTTGCAAACAAAATTTTGTGCTTTGGCCCTTTAAAAGGCTCTCTGTATCTCCAGCCATCTCTCTCTGACCAACAGAACCCCTGCTTCTATTCACAGCTGGATGCTATATGCATTCTTTTTGGGCTCTGGTGCTGTAGACTGGTGAGCTTAGCTTGGGGTTTTGACCCCACACTTCTCAGAGCCTCTGAAATACCCACCAGCACTTCAGCTGCTGCCCGTGGGAGCCCAGCCAGCCCTCTTGCATCTCCTCTGCACTCCCAACCACTCACATTGTGCTGAAGTGTTTTCTTCTGTCTGTCTGTATTCATAAGACTTCTTTCCAGCTAGTGTTCTATTGGTTATTCAAGGTGATTTCTCTACAGTTTAGTTGCAATTCCAGATTGGTCCTGGGAAGAGGTTAGAGTAGCTTTTGTTTACTCCTCCACCATTATGGTCTTAATGTCCTCTTTGTTATTGTTGGGTATCCTTATAACTATTTCTTTGAATGCTGTATTTAATAAATTACTCGCTCTTGTTTCATTTAGCTCTTTTTTTCTGGAGCTTTCTTCTGTCCTTTCATTGGGAAGCCTGTTTCTTTGTGTCTCCATTTTGACTGCCTATTTGTGTTTGTTTTGATGTTTTAGATAGATTTGCTATAACTCCCAGTCTTCATGTGGTGGTCTTATTTAGGATATGTCCTGTGGGGTCTAATAGTGCAGTCTCCTTGATCATCTAGCTGGTTGCTTCAGGAATGTCCCGTGTGTAGATTATGCGGACCCTCTGGCTGTAATCAAGTCTTGATTGCTATTAGCCCATTTGTGCATGGGATCAACCCTCAGGCTGGCTGACTGTGAGGTTAACCCTGAACTCGGTGTGTGAGCTGCAGTGTAGGTACTGACCATACAAAGCATAATTCACCTCTGCAGGGTCTGGTTTCTGCTGAGATCTTCCTTTGGGTATGCTACTTGTGAAGCTTATTGGATCCTGCTCTGACATGGTCTGAACCTGATCACTGGGAGTATTTGGTCTGGGCCTCTTGTAGGTTCTCTGGTGCAGAGCAAGGGAAGAGCTGCCTATGAGTGATCCTTGGCAGCCTGTTCGGAGTTACAAACAAATGAGCCACAGTCTGTAGCTGCCTCTACTGGGCCTGAGTGCATGCAGAAAGGACCATGCTGTGCACCAGGCCAGCTTTTACCAGCACCTGGCTTGGGGGCAGTTCAGCAAAATTTCCAAAACACCGTGAGTTTTACTTCTACCTGTCTCTGCCTGCTGCCTATTACATGCAGTCACTGAAAGAGCCTATTCCAGTACTCGAGATGCATGAGGTAGGCTCTAAGTAAGTCACCAGATAGGGGCAAATGGTGTTCATAAGAATGGTACAGGTTCAATCTCAGTGTCAGTGCTGGGTCTCAGGCTACTTAGCAAATGTCCCTGGGTATACCAAGTCTAGCTGCCACCTGCTGGGTGCTTGCACACCTTTATTTTGGTGAGGTCTCAGGGAGTCACCAAGATAAAGCCAGTAGAATTTATCAGGCCAAAACACCAAGATTTGGCTGTGTGAAGTGAGGCCTCTGTTCTGGTCCTTTATGCGAGGAAGAATGTCCCATACATCCACACAGCTATGTCTGTCCCAGCTTCTGCTATGAGGAGACAGAGCTCAGCAGGATAGGGCTGCTGGGAGTCAAGAATATGGGGCTAGTGGATCTTCCATGAAGGGGAGGTGCCATTCAGTCTTCAGGTAAGGTAGGGTGTGTGGTCCCTGCCTCAGGGCCATACCACTCAATCACTGACACCCCTGCTTCTGCCCATACCTCTCCACCCTTGCCAAGGCAGCTGACTCCTCAGTAGGTCATAAGCTCTGCAGGGTGGGGTGAGAAGGAGCCCAGAGGGTGGGGCTGTTATTTTCTCCCAGGTTGATGCTGCAAGGAGGGAAGTGCTCTGCCCAAGAAAGGTGGCATCTGTAGTGTGGGAGAATGACTCAGCACAGGGATTTTGGTGGCTGTCCCTTCAGCTTTCTCCCCAGAGCCACAGATCCCATATTTTCCTCATGTGACTGTAGACCACTCTGCCCACCCTCCACTGGAGCCCAGGGTAAATTGCTGTACGTGAAATTGCTTGCATTGATCCCTTAAGAGATGCCTGCATCTCTAGAAGACTCTCATCTCTCTGGTGAACAGAGACCTCACTACTTCTTATATCCAGATATGAGGTGGCCATCTCATAATGACTCTTGGCTCTGTGCTCTGGGCTGGGGAGGCTTGCTTGAGATTTAGACCTGTTGTTCCTCAGGGGAACTCCCCACCACTGAGATATCTTTCTGGAACAACAGCTTTCACCCATGGAAATGGGGCCATTCTTTTTCATGTCTGTGCCCTCCCTACCTATGGATGTGACTTCCTGTGGGGTGTACTGGCCAGAGTCAGGACACCTGTCTCTGGGGTTTTTTTGCATATTGAAGGCATGCACTAGGCTAAACCCTTTGTTATCTCCAAGAATTTGCTAGTCCTGGTAAGGTCAGTCTCTTCCCAGCTAGAAAGGGTTTGTTTTGTTTTGTTTTGTTTGTTTTGTTTTGTTTTGTTATTTAAGATGTCAAAGCACCATAATATACAGAATACATATATACACACACACACACACACACAAACACACACACACATATATATATACACACATTATCACTGTATGGAGAAAAACACTGAAGTATTGTTTCAAACAAGTCACGGCTTTAAAAATGTTATTTAGGATGCATAAATTTGGGGTACAATACATTTGTTAACACAAAAGGATTAACTTATCATTTATCAAAATATTTTCATTGCATTGAATATTGGACATTTACCAAGAAAGGACTGGAAAACTTAAATTATAATGCATACAAGAATATTTCTTGAAAGGTAATTTGTCAGACCTATAAAACTTTTTAAAATCTCATTTTCTTAAAATGAAATTACTGGCCTTTTTGTGAAAACTACACAGTTTCTGGTGTGTCATTTTTGGTGGTTGATGTACATTGAACATATTGGTAATGCTAATATCAATGGATGATAAATTACAGTTATATATTTTTAATATTATTTGTGAAGTAACCCTATATGTCAGTCTGTATAGTATTCAGAGCCCCAGCAGATATATGATTCTTTTGATTTCCATGTGCATGTCTGACAGGTCTTCTTATAGGAGTACCTGTTGTCTCACAAGTTCTTTCCATTGTTGGAAGAAATGTGTTCTTGTTTGGCTTCCAGTATATGGGGCAAGAATTGCATGTTGCAGTGATGTGGTAAGTGTTAGGGACCACCCTGCTTGGTGTCAGGAAGCTGTGACCCCCTGTGACTTAGGCTGAGTGAGAAACCGCCAGATCAGAAGCCACTAAGGAGACAAAACTTATTCACCTGGCATGAACGCTACCTGTTTGTTCTGTCCCTGGCCTTTAATGCTAGATCAGTTTCCAATGACGGGTAAAAATTCTCTAGGATAGAGAATGGACCTAAGACAGGGGCTGATCTTGTAAAGGCCTCTGTGAAATAAGTCACACGAGACTGTGGAAATAAATGAAGGGGCTGTGGAAAGGAAGGGGTGATCGGCATCTACCCCTGCCCCCTCTTAGCCTAAGTCCTTGTACTCAGATGTGAGAAATCCAAGTCTCCTTGCTGCCAGAGTCTCCAGCGCTTAGCAAATAGCCAAAGGAAGGGGCCAGATGGGACCAGAGATGGTGGACCCCCGGGCTAATCAGACCTGAGACAAAGAATATGCAAGTTCCTGTGAGATCTGTTTGCTGGAGGATGTTATTAACTTGGAATTTGAAGGCACAGTCAGGAAACCTTTAAAACCTGTAGTCTTTTCATATGATAAAACTCCAATCTCTGCCCGGAATCACAACAGAAACTCTGTTAACATCTTTGTAAGATACGTGTCCCCTTTGATCCCTTCTGCCAGATTGTCAATCCACAAACTGAGTCGACTTTCTTAATAAAAACCCACGGAGACAAAGGATGAGGCTTTTCCCCAAAGGAGGGTAGCCTGGAGCGGCTCAAAGAATTGGAGAGTGAGCCCTCCATCTCTGACTTACACTCAGAAAACTGTTTCTGTGCATGATTATTTCTAGTATGTTTAAGCGTGTTCATAGCCGGGAAAGGCCCAGGTTCTGCATGCAGCAGCAAGTATGTTTAAGTGTGTTCATAGCCGGGAAAGGCACGGGTTCTGCACACAACAGCAAGTGATTAAAATGAGGTTTGAAAATCACTATAGTTAGTCAGACAGCCGGGTGATCCAAGCGAGGTAGAAAAATCGCTACATGGTAAGAATACCTCTTACAAGAACTAAGTTGCCTCTTCTCATGGCTGGTAGGCAAGAGACGGGTCAGAGGTAGAAGATATATCTGACAGGTCTGGATTGGAGTGTGCATAAATAATTACCAAAATGATCAACTATGGTGGGGGAGTGAGGGATGGGCATGAGTTTTGCCTGAAAAGGGGAGATAATTTTACATCCCTCACACTGTATCTTTTTCTAAGCTACCATGCCTGTAAGAGAGTGCCATTTCTTCTACCACTTCTGCACAGCTCAGCCACTCTTTTCTCTGAGCAGCTATGAGTAAGGTGTTCCCAGGAAGGCCAGCAAAGTTGCTATCATGATATCTGAGTCATTTTAGGTTCTTAGTCTATATCCTTTTCTTCCCTCTCTTTCATTGTACTCTTATAACCCTGTGGGTTCCTTCTAACCCATACCATGTTGGAATTTAATTATTTAATTACCCCCTTCTACTAGATTATGAGTAAATCCCTCCATAATAGAGTCTATATTTTATTCATTTTTAGACTTGTAGTATCCAGCACAAAGGCTACCACATGCTAGACACTTGTTGATTTTGATACTAGACACTACCACATGTTGAGTTTGACATAAGATTCATATATACACGCATACAGAGAAATCAATTAATACACACATATTTATTATAATTTTACTTTTATGAACTGTTCCTGCAAATAGAGATGTAGAAACAAACCAATTTATACTATCAATGTAGGTTTGGGGCCCAATATCAAGCTAACTAATCTTAATAAATTATAGGTCAGCAGTACTACTATGCCACCTGCTTTTCCTTAAATAAACATGGTTTCTTTTTCATTCTTGGCTTACAGTATTAACTAAAATTACTTCTACCCTTCCTTTGTTTTTTCTCTCATCTCTAATGATTCACATCTCCTTATCCTTCTTGGTCCTCTAATACCTCCATCCACAAACTGTAAGGAATTGCTCTCTCAGCTCCATTCTGTTACACGTTAGGCCTTGCTTCTTTGTAGTTTACTTATTTCAGTGCTTATCCTCACTGGCCTTTGTATGTATAAACTTCTTGAAGGCAGGGAATCGTGCCTTAGAGATATTTCTGTCCTCCATAGTGCCAAGAACATGATTAATACTTAATAAATATTTGTTGAGTTAACAAACCCATGAATGTTTTTGGAAAACAATGTATTCGAGCATCATGATGTCTGTCCTTAGTACATGTTCTAATGATTTCTTTGCCTTTCCTAATGGTGAGAGTTGTAAATCCATTCATTTCCTGTTGAAAAGTGTAGTAATGGTGCATCCCCCACCTGGACCAAAGACACACTAAAAGGACATGAAGGAAGGAGTATAAAGGAAGAGTTTTGTGGCTGATTAAGGCAGGAACAATGGAACACATCTACATAGTTGCATTAACTATGCATGATAAGGAATTTGAAATCTCATTCAGGCAAAATAAATTTAGCAACTAAGAAAGAAAACAGTGTACATTACTTTAAAAAGTGTTGTTTATCCTCATGCATGATGCAAGGTTTAGCTCCACTTCTTTGGTTAAGGAAGGAAAATTGGTCTTTCTTATGCACATGTTATTTATATAAGCATCATCCAGACTGTGGCCAGGCTGAAGTTTGTGTGCTAGGTGAAAATTAGACATATCTCTGTGTTGAAACATTTGCTTTATTGTTTTGTTTGTTTTGCTTTATTACATATAAGATGTGGTAGACAGAATAATGGCTCCCAAAAGAGGTCCATGTCTTGATTCTCAGAACCTGTGAATGTTACCTTAAATGGAAATATAACTTTATGTTAAGGACCTTGAGTTGCAGAGATTGTTTTGGATGATCCCAACAGACCCAGATACATGGGCACATAAAAACAGAGAACCTTTCCTGGCTATGGTCAGAGAGAGATGTGACAGTAAAAGAAGGGTCAGAAAGATGTGATAAGAAAAGGACACAACCCGCTATTGCTCACTTTGAAGATAGAAGAAGGGACTTTGCCAAGGATGTGGGCAGCTTCTAGAAGATGGAAAAGGCAAAGAAATATTCACTTATAGAACCTCTGGAAAAGAATACATCCCTGCTGACACCTTGATTTTAGCTCAGTGAGATTAATTTTGGACTTTTGACCTTTAGAATTTAGGATAATAAATTTGTGTTTTAAATCACTAATTGTTATAGCAACAACAGAGATTAATACATATGGCCTTGCATATAATATAAAAAGATTTTTTTAAATAAAAAGAAGAAAAATTTTCTAGTTCTATATTTTCTCATTGTTATCACTCTATGAGAAATACCTACATTTACATTAGATCCAAGTCTACAAATTTTCGTTCAGCCTCTTCACTTCAGTATTCCCTAAGTTTCAGGAATTCCCTAAGTTTAGGTCACACACTAGATCCAGCTCTGTTGCGTAGTTAGTATTACAAAGTTAGTGACAGAGAACTAAATCTAGAACTACATCTCCTGAGTCCTTGTTTATGGGTATTGTCATTTCACTGTACATTTCTCAGAGTTTTTTTTTTAAGATGAATACAAAAGGAAGGTGCTTTACAAGGATACAGTACATCAGAAGAATGAAAATATATTTGAGCATACTAGTTAACTATTACAATTTCTTTAAGTTGCTAGTTTAGAGAAGTCCATTAGAGTGGGCCCATATCATGTGACCAATGCCATATATGTATGTATCCCTTTTTTTTGTATTTTCTATAGATTTGCTGAGTAAAGAAAATTCTGTCTGTCTTATGAGGAGATGCTGTTGAGAAGGAACAAAAAAGGAGGATTAGTGATGAGGATAGTTAATGTAGAGAATTCATAGCTTCTGGCTTTTTGGATCATGGAGTCATCAGTAAAAGATCTTGAGGATAATCCTCATTGTATATGTATTTAATTATTTGAAAGTTATATACATATATTTTATTATTATAAACTTTATAAGATAAACACAAAATTATAACTTTTACCAAGGATTGAGATAAAAGAAAATAAAAATTTCCTCATAGTTTCTTCCTATTGTGCCACTTAAAATATATCAGACAGCATTGTTCTTCCACAGCTTGGCCTTTGTGTGACCCTAAACACCTTACTCCACCTCCATTGGTGGCATCAACATTGTCATTAATCATAATGGGTGATTAATGTAGCCTACCATGCCATGTTGAAACAAACTGATTTATTTTCTTTGCAAGCTCTGTGGGAGCAGGAAGCTGACTTGTCCCATCCCCACTCAATGTCACAGAAGTGCTCCATGGACATCAGTTAAGTGGATGAGTGAGTGTATTCATGAGTCCTGGACTACTCTAGAAAATGAGAAGAGCCAGAGCTGGGGTTCGGGGTAGGAATACAGGTAGCCTTCAGGAATATATGAGATTTTGAGAATTGTGGGGAGCACCAAGGAGGAGTAGGGGTACATTATAAATAAAAGCAAAGAAGAGCCAGAAAGACTTGGGAGACAGTGATACTAATTTTATTGAAAAAGAATGGTGTAAGAAAGGAAATGATTGTGTAGGAGTTTGGGGTCAAATGATTAATTAGTTAATGTGGTCAAGGTTTATTCTGTGGAAATTACAGAAAGTTCCTCAGCAGTGGACTGACATTGCATACCATAATGGCAACAACTTTGGCAATAGAACAACTGAGGCTTGTGGAATCCTTCACCATCCCCAAAGTAGACAGATTGTCAACTGTGGACATACTAGAAATGACACATGCCAGGTGTTAGATAGGTCTGCATAGGACAGTGACAGTAAAATGAGGAAGCAAAGGGTTGGTATGAATACAATAGTCCCCCCTACCTGTAGGAAACACATTTTGAGACCCTCAGTGGATGCCTGAAACCTCAGATAGTTCCAAACCCTATATATATTGCACTATGCTTTTTCTTATACATACATGTCTATGATAAAGTTTAATTTATAAGTTAGGCACAGTAGGGATTAACAACAATAAACTAGTAATAACATAGAACAATTATAACAATATACTGAAATCAAAGTTATGTGATTGTGTCTCTCTTCCCCCCACCCTCTTCCCCATCTGAAATCCATGATGGCTGCTAAATGACTAATGGGCGGGTAGTGTATATAGCATATGCCGGACAAAGGGATTATTCACCTCCCAGGCAGGATAGACTGGGATAGTGAGAGAGTTCATCATGCTACTCAGAACAGCATGAAATTGAAAACTTATGAATCATTTATTTTTGGAATTTTCCATTTAATATTTTTAGACCATAGTTGACTATAGATAACTGAAACCATGGAAAGTGAAACTGGGTTAGGGAGGACTACTGTACTCTCAAAACTTAAGTGTAGACAGGATGACCAATGGACTGTAGAACTGGGAATGGGGAGAAGCAAGGGGAAGCTTTCAGGTGTCAAGTGAAGATGTAATTCACTATATCAACCTGTCAGGAAGGGATTTGCTTTTCAGGAAAAGATGTCAACTTTAATGTAAGATAACCTGAATTTTACATAGGACTATGACATACAGTTTCCTATCAGTAGTTATATCTTGGAACTGATTATAAAAAAGAAATCTGGGAGTTACATAACTGGGATTTGCCTTCTTCAATTAATACAAAAGCCTTTTATGCCAAGCCTTGAAAGCTCTCCAAGGAAGGAGTGTGTTCATGCAGCAGGGAGATGGTCCAGAAGACAAGGGCAGGCTCAGATGTGATGTTTGTAAAGGGCAGAGCTGGAACAGTAAGGATATTGCCAAGACATTGAAGTAAAGCCCCATCTAGGAACTTTTCTACAATGAAGAGACCAGAGGGGTCTGACCTTTTGGTGAACAGCTTGCTACCTAGACCCAAGGAATGTAATAGCCCTCCTTGAGGCGGAGTCTGTGGGAGATCTGGAATCTTTGAGTAGGGTCACCATGGGAGCTTTCCCTGAACCCTTATTGGACAAGTGGATTCTTAATGGTCAGTGTTAGACCTTCAGCGGAAGCACATACAGATGGTTTTAAAAGATAATGGAGCATTTTTCCTACTTGCTGACACTAAGGACCCAGGACTATAAGAATCTCTGTGAAGAAATTGGTGCTCCCTGAAAATACCACACAGAATTTCTTGATTCAGGCATGATGCATGTGCACTTAGGGAAGGGCTGATAGGTGAGTGCTGACTTCTTCCTTAGGTGTAGACTCGTCACCCCTGGACTTGACAGGCAAGGATGGACTCTCAAGAGTCCCTCATTTTCCCAATGCTCTTCTTTGTCTCTGAAAGAGCTCCTTTCTCCTCCTTCGCCTTTTTGAAAGGGTGAGATCCTTGCAAGGCCCCACTTTCCAGTTGGTGTGCTCCACCCTAGCCTGGGTTTGAAAGAGCACAGCTATCAATTTGTCCATGCACACATGGCTGATGAAGAACAGGATGCATTGCTTTTGTTGCCTATTAACATAACAGCTCCATTCTGTTATTTTTATATTCAAACAGGCTTTAAAACCATTCTTAACACATAGTCACATCTCCCAAATTATCTTTTTTTGAGATAGTGAGTTGACCAATTATACATTGTACCTCTCGGAGGCTCTAATTTACGTCATAGACCATACACGCCATCCACACAATTCTGACAGTTATTCCTAATACTGAGAAATTAAGTGCAACTCATATTTTAGTCATCCCAGGATACTCTCATGGGCATTCTTGTGCTTTAGGAAAAATGGCACTGGCATGGAGACAAGTTGTGGCACCTTGCATTTTAAACCTTGACAATTACCCTTCCATCTTTGAAGAAAATGTAGCAGCTAAGAAATACGTGTTGCAGAATAAGAGAAAAGGACTCAAGATTTCTTTTTTAAATATGTGTTTCTTAACTTGTTTTCTGGCATAATTTCTGCATTTATGGATAGTACTTCTCAGCCTTTCATGAAATTTCTGTCTCTTACATGTGGAAAAACAGAAACTACTTTAACTTATAAAAGACAAGCTTTAATCTAGTCCAAGAAACTGGGAGAAATAGACATTTTTTCAGATTCAGCCCCATCTCCCTATGGCTATTAAATATGGCTATTTCTCCCAATTTGGAGGTTTTTCTTTGTACAATATGAATGAACTATTTACTGGGTAACAAAAAGACAAACCTTTTAAGTACAAATGTAACTTTGGAGATCTCTCCATTTGAAAGACTAATCTCTGTATAAACACAACTGTTTCTCCATATTGTTGAGAACACTCCATTTAGCTGTTTGGCCACATTTTCTATTATGGTTTTTATAATGTGAAACTATAGCTAATAGCTCAGCAGAGAAGTATTTGAGCACACTAGCAAGAGAGATGTGTTTACATTGCCTTAAACTGTGTTGATGAGCAAAGAATAGTAATTTTCTATAGAAATTGCTCTAATCTGATAAATAAAATTAGACTGTGTATTTTCATTCCTCTACATTTTTCTGAGCTCAGGTCAACCAGTAATCTTATTTTAGTGTTTTGGTCATCCTTACTAAATGTCTGGTTATACCTGTTGCCCTTAGGCTCAAAATCTTACAGCAAGTCTTCCTTTTTCTTTATTTTAGTGAATGACATAACATCAATGCAATCTACCATAGGAAATAATTTGGAGGTCACTGTGCATCTAGTACCTCCACCAGGAAACATACCTGGGTATAGAAAGATGGAGCCAATGTATTCAGAAATATCCTTTGAGACCAACAGAGCCTGAGTGTTTTTAGTTTCACATCTGTGTAGGTAGGGCTTGTGAACCTTTCCCACCTTCAACAACGCCATGCAACTCCCTGTCCCAGAAGTTTTAGGACAGAACTGTGTTAGTGAATTCATGGTTTGATAGGCTGAAGATAAAAATGAGGCTTTTTGCTCCATATTCATGTGCATCTGCCCCTTGTAGTGACATGCTAATTTGTTGGCCTGGGCACAAGACTAGGAAGCACAGGTTTCCTGTGGCTTGCACAGTGCTTCTTGTCTGCTGTGATGAGAGGAAGGCAAGTGAGTTGAGTGGGGCTGAAAGAAACATTGCTCAGCCTAGGATGGCAGGCAGCCTCTGGATATAAACTCAAATGGTTGTCTTTTCCAGAAAGCTTTATATTGAAATCTACATAGCTATTAATAAGTATATTGTTGTTTTATTATTTAAAATTAGGTAATGTTTAACCTGCATAATATCTGGCTTTAAAAATCTGGTTATATATTCCATTTATTCATATGATTTAATTAAGTGGCATTCAGTTGTTGCTTTCATGTTAAAATCAGTTTATCAAACAGCATGCTCACTCTTCATTCTTATGCTGTATTTTTCATGAAGGTCAGATGAATATGTTCAAATTCTATTAGCATGCTGGAGTCAGAAGTGAATGACAATTTAACTTTTTATAACTCCTTAAGGATCATATAGTATCAGGAAATTAGCTTATAGTAGTTATGGTTAAATACAGAGTCCTGAATATTTTCATCTATCAAAAATGATGGGCTAATGATAGTTCAATAAATGATGTTGGGAAAATTAGATATGTGCAGAAAAATGAAACTAGATTACCTTCTTATACCACACACAAGAGTAAATTCAAAATGGATTAAAGACTTAAACATTAGACCTGAAACAATAAAAATCATAGAAGAAAACATAGGTAGCAAAATCTTAGAAATTACTTGTAGCAATATTTTATCAGATATATCTCCCATGGCAAGGGAAACAAAAGAAGAAAAAAATGGGACTACACCAGACTGAAATGATTTGCACAACAAAGGAAATCATCAACAAAATAAAAAGACAACCCACAGAATAGGACAACATATTGGCTGATATATCTGACAAGGATTTCATATCAAAAATTTATAAAGAAGTTACAAAACTCAAAACCAACAAACCAAACAACCCAATTAAAAAATAGGGAAAGGACCTGAACAGATACCTTTCGAAAGAAGACATATGGATGGCCAATGGACATATGAAAAGATGCTCAATGTCACTAATCATCAGAGATATGCACATTAAAACCACAGTGAGCTATCATCTCACACCTGTCAGAATGACTATCATCAATAAATCAACAAATAACAAGTGCTGGCAAGGATGAGGAGAAAGGGGAACCCTTTTCCACTGTTGGTGGGAATGCAGATTTATACAACCACTATGGAAAATAGTATGGAGATACCTCAAAAAATTAAAAATGGATCTGCCTTTTGACCTAGTGATCCCACTTCTGGGAATATATCTGAAGGAATCCAAAACACTAATATGAAAGAACATAAGCAGACCAATGTTCACTGTAGCATTATCTACAATTGACAAGATATGGAAACAGCTCAAGTGTCCATCAGTAAATTAGTAGATAAAACAACTACAGGGCATTTATACAGTGGAATACTACCCAGTCATAAAAAAGAAGAAAATTTTACTCTTTGTAACAGTATGGATGGACCTGGAGAATATTATGCTATGTGAAACAAGCAAGTTAGAGAAAGATAAATACCATATGATTTCATTCACATGTGGAATCTAATGAACAAACTGAACTAACAAGCAAAATACAGACAGACTCATAATAGAGAGCAGGATGACAGCTAAGGAGCATAGGAGGTTAGGGTGTGGAAGGATGGAGCATAAAGGAAGAGGGACTCATGGATATGTACAACAGTGTGGTGATTGCTGGGGGGAAGGGGATATAAGGAGACTAAATGTAACAAAAAATACAATGAAGAACTAATTTAGATAAAAGCTAAAAAATAAAATCACGTGACTATTTTCAACATTACTAACAAAAAATGAATAAAAAGGATAAAGATTGGAAGGGGTATGTTGAAGCATTTGATTTTGGAGTACTATGTATTCATCACTTGATGGATTCTACAAGCTCATTATGGTTCAAGAGGGCAATATTTCATGCCATTTATGCCCTCATTGGCTCACAACACCTAAAAACCACATTCTATTTGGCATTAGGGTCAGTATCTGTTGGTGGAAGACATGGAGCCAAATGGAAGTGGGATTTTCTAGTAGAGCCTGCGGCTTGGCAGAGGATTGTTGTGGAAAGACACTAAGTTCATTTTAGGCAGTTTCTTCCTTTTCACTAGAAATGTTTTTATTACTAAAATAATGCTAAATTATGGACATGTGTGTAAACTATAATGCTGCAAGTTAGATAGGCCTCTCTATCTAAAGTCTCAGCCTCTTCATACTCTTGTCTCCCTTCTGTTGATTTTTATCATTTGTCACTAATTAACATACCGTGTATCTTATTTTGCTTTTTGTCTGTCTCCCCGCCAAGAATGTTACCATGGGAGGGTATATATGCCTGTTAAGTTCACTAATGTGAAGTACCCTCAGTACTTAAAATAATGTCTGCGAGTATAATTAATATATGTTGAATGAAATAATGAACTAATATTTAAAGTGATGTTAAAAGTATAGTTTTAGTATAGTAATACATATTTGTAATTAATTATCTTTGAAAAAATAATAGAATTGTAGTTTAACATGAGAAATTCAACCAATACACCACATTAATAGAATGAAGGGAAAAAAACACATACTCAGTAGACAAAAAAAATAGGCATTTAATGGAATTTAATATACTTTCATTAAAAAAAGAAACACACAAAAACAAATAGAAGGTAGCTTCTTCAATTAAATAAAGAGCATTTATGAAAAACCCATAGTTAACACCACATTTAATGGTGAAAGACTGAAAACACTTCCCCTTAAGATCAGAAAACAAGAAAACAAGAATGCTTCCTTTCATTGCTATTCAATATTGTACTGGAACTCCTAGCCAGAGTAATTGGAAAAGAAATAATAATCATCCAAACTGCAAAGAAAGAAATAAAACTACCACTGTTTACAGGTGGCATGATCCTATCTATAGAAAATCCCAAAGAATCCATAGAAAGCTACTAGAGCTAATAAACGAATACAGCACCATTGCTGGAAAGATTAACACAGAGAAATTAATTGTGTTTCTATACATGTGTAATGAACAGTCTAAAAAGAAAATTAAGAAAGTATTTCTATTTGAAATGGCATCTAAAAGAGGAAAATACTTAGAAATAAATCTAACCAAGGAAGGAAGACATGCACACTGGAAACTAGAAAACATTGCTGAGAGAAATTTAAAGAAGTCCTTAATTCAGTGGAAAGACAACACATATTCATGGGTAAGAACACTTAATTTTGTTAAGATGTCAGTACTACCCAAAATGATCTAAAAATCCAATGTAATCCCTACCAGAATTCTAACAGTTTTCTTTTTATTGCAAAACTGCAAAAGCTAATTCTCAAATTTATATAGAATTGTAAAGGGTCCTAAATGGCCAAAATAATCTTGAAAAAGACAAATGTTATAGGACTCATACATGTCAATTTCAAACCCTAACAAAAATACATTCCTCAAAACAGTGATACTAGCATAAAGATAGACATAGAAACCATAAGAATAGAATAGACCAGAAAATACACTCATACATCTATGGCCAAATGATTTTAATTGAATTTATTGGGGTGACATTGGCTTTCAAAACCATACAAGTTTCAAATGTACAACTCAATAAAACATCTGCACATTGCATTGTGCATCCATCACCCCAATCGAAGTCTCTTTTCATCCCTATTCCCCTCCCGTGCTGCTTTGCCCTCCTCACCTAGCCCTCACCTTCCTTTCCCTCTGGCTATCACCACACGGTTGTCTGTGTCTATATGTTTATACACACACACATATGTATATGTGTATGTAAAAAGGATATATATACATGTATATGTGTGTGTGTGTGTGTGTGTATTCTTCCAAATTAGTGTTTCAGGATTCTTAGAAAATATTCCCAGAAATAGGATCACCAGGTTAAAAGGTAGTTCCATTTTTAACATTTTGAGAAAATGCCATACTGCTTTGCACAGTGGCTGCACCAGTCTGCATCCCCACCAACAGTGCACAAGGCTTCCCTTTTCTCCATATCCTTGCCACCACTTGTTGTTTTAGATTTATTGATGATGGCTGTTCTGATAGGTGTGAGGTGATATCTTATTGTGGTTTTAACTTGCTTCTCTCTGATGATTAGTAACATGGAACATTTTCATAGGTCTATTGGTCATCTGTATGTCCTCTTTGGAGAAGTGTATTTAGAGGTCAACTGGGATCTGACAAGGGTGCCAAATCCATTCAATGGGGAAAGAGTAATCTTTTCAACAAATGGTACTGGAACAACTGAATGTCCAGAGAATGAAGTTGCAACTCCATCTCACCACAGATATAAAAATTAACTCAAAATGGATCAATTACCTACATATAAGAGCTAAAACTATAAAAGTTTTAGAAGAAAACAGGGGAAAATTTTCATGACCTTGTATTTGGCAGTGGATTCTTAGATATGATGCTAAAACCATGAGCAGCAAAAAAAAAAAAAGAGATAAATTTGTTTTTATCAAAATTTAAAAAGTGATATGACATGCAACAAAGGGAGAAAATATTTGTAAATCATCTATTTCATAACAGTTCAATATCCAGGCTATATAAAGGGTTCCTAAAACTTAACAAAAAGACAATCCAATTTAAAAAATGGGCACAGGACAGCAAAGGAAATGATAAATGAAATTAAAAGATAACCTATGGAATGAGAAAATATATTTGCAAATGAAATATTTGATAAGGGGGTAATATCTAAAATATATGAAGAACTCATACAACTCAATAGCAAATTAATACTAATACTAATACTAATACTAATACTAATTCAATTTAAAAATGAGTAAAGGACCTGAGTAGACATTTTTCCATGGAAGATATACTAATGGCCAATAGATACATGAAAAGTTGCTCAGCAACACTAATCATCAGGGAAAAGTGAATCAAAACCAAAAGGAAATATCACTTGTTAGAATTGCTATCATCAAAAAGACAAGTGATAACAAATGCTGGCAAGGATATGGAGAAAAGTGTACCCTTGTTCATTGTTGGTGAATTTGTTAACTGGTGCAGCCACTATGGAAAAGAATAAGAGTATAGAAGTTTCTCAAAAAACCTAAAGATAGAACTACTACATGACTAAGCAGTTCTGCTTCTGGTAATATATCTGAAGGAAATGAAAACACTATATTGAAGAGATATTGCACCCCCATGTTCATAGCAGCATTATACACAATAGCCAAGACATGGAAAGAAAACAACCTGTGTCCATTAACAGATGAATGGATAAAGGCAATGTGATACACTCACACACACACACTCACAAAATCAAATATTAGGAAATCCTGCCATTTGTAACAACATGGATGAACCCTGAGTGCATTATGTTAAGTGAAACAGATCAGAAAAAAACAAATACTGTGTGATCTCACTTATATGTGGAATCTTAAAAAAAAAAAAGAAAATTCAGAAAAAGGTTAGATTTGTGGTTACCAGAGGTGATGGATAGGTAGAAGTAGGAATTAGATGAAGGTGGTCAAAAGGTAAACTTCTATTTATAAAATAAATGCTAGGGATGTAGTATACAACTTCATGGCTATGCTTAACACTGCTGTGTGGTTCATATGAACGTTGTTAAGAGAATAATCCCAAGAGTTCTTGTCATAAGGAAAAAGACATTTTTTAATTTCTTTTTCTTTTTGTATTTCTCTGAGATGGATGTTAATTAGACTTATATCATTTAGTGAACACCATGACCAAGTGGGATTCATCCCAGGGATACAAGGATGGTACAGTATTTGCAAATCAATAAACATAATACACCACATAACAAAAGAAAGACAAAAATCACATGATCACATCAATAGATGTGGAAAAAACAGTTGATAAGGTACAACACCCATTTATGATAAAAACACTCAGCAAAGTGGGAATAGAAGGAGCATTCCTCAATGTAATAAAGGCCATATATGAGAGACCTACAGCCAACACCATACTCAATGGACAAAAACTTAGAGCTTTCCCACTAAGATTAGAAGCAAGACAAGGATCCCCACTTTCACCACTCCTATTCAACATAGTACTAGAAGTCCTAGCCACAGCAATCAGAAAAGAAGAATAAATAAAAGACACACACATTGGAAAGGAGGAAATAAAACTGTCACTGTTTGTAGATGACATTATAGTGGACATAGAAAATCCTGTAGACTCCACCAAAAAGCTACTCGACCCAATAAATGAATTTGGCAAAATGGCCCGATACAAAGTCAATACTCAGAAATCAAAGGCATTTTTGTGCACCAACAATGAAACATCAGAAACAGAAGTCAGGGGAAAAATCCCATTTGATATAGCAACAAGAAAAATAAAGCACCTAGGAATAAATCTAACCAAGAAGGGAAAAGGCTGGTACTAAGAAAACTATACAACACTGAAGAAAGAAACTAAGGAAGACACAAACAAATGGAAGCATGTACCATGCTCATGGATTGGAAGAATTAACATAATCAAAATGTCCATACTACCCAAAGCAATTCATAGATTCAATGAAGTCCCTATTAAAGTACCCTTGACATATTTCACAAATATAGAACAAACATTTCAGAAATTTATATGGAACCATAAACAGCCCCACATAGCTGCTGCAATTTTGAGAAAGAAGAACAAAGCAGGAGGGATCACAATACTTGATATCAAACTTCATTACAAAGCAACTGTAATCAAAACAGCCTGGTACTGGCATAAAAATAGGCACATAGACCAGTGGAATAGAACAGAGAGCCCAGAAATAAACCCAAATCTCTATGGTCAATTAATGTTTGACAAAGTGGGAACAAGCATAAAATAGAGCAAAAATAACCTCTTCAACAAATGATGTTGGGAGATCTGAACAGCTACATGCAAAAATATGAAACTGATCACCAACTTACAGCATACACAAAAATAAACTCAAGGTGGATGAAAGACTTAAATATAAGTCGTGACATAAAAGTCCTAGAGGAAAACATTGGCAGGAAAATCTCAGACATTCCACACAGCAACATCTTCACTGATACGCCCCCTAAAGCAAGGGACATAAAGGAAAGAATAAACAAATGGGACCTCATCAAATTAAAAAGCTTCTTCATGGCCAAAGAAAACAGCATTAAAATGAATGACACCTCGGACAAGGGCTTGGTCTCCAAAATATATGAAGTACTCAAATGACTCTACTCCAGGAAGACAGAAAACCCAATTAAAAAATGGGCAAAAGAGTTGAACAGAGACTTCTCCAAGGAGGACATACAGTGGATCCAGAGACACATGAAAAGGTGCTCAGAATCACTAGCCATCAGAGAGATGCAAATTAAAACCACAATGAGATACCACCTCACACCTGTCAGAATGACCATCATAAACAAATCAACAAACAAGTGTTGGAGAGGGTGTGGAGAAAAGGGAATCCTAGTGCACTGTTTGTGGGAATGCAGATTGGTACAGCCACTGTGGAAATCAGTATGGAATTTCCTCAGAAAACTAAAAATGGAACTGTTTTTTGACACAGCAATAACGCTGCTGGGATTATATCCTAAGAGCCCTGAAACACCAATCCAAAAGAACCTATGAACCCCAATGTTCATAGCAGCACAATTTATAATAGCCAAGTACTGGAAGCAACCTAAGTGTCCATCAGCAAATGAGAGGATCAAAAAACAATGGTACATTTACACAATAGAATTCTATGCAGCAGAGAGAAAGAAGGAGCTTATGCCATTTGTGACAGCATGGATGGAACTGGAGAGCATTATGCTAAGTGAAATCAGCCAGGTGGTGAGGGACAAATACCGTATGATCTCACCTTTAACTGGAACATAATCAACAACAAAAAAAAGCAAACAAAATATAACCAGAGTCATTGAAATTAAAAACAATCTAACAATAACCAGAGGGGAGTGGGGAAGGGATAGTGGGAAGAAGGGTTTTCAGGAACAACTCTAAAGGACACATGGTCAAAACTAAGGGGGAGGTGGAAGCAAGGGAGGGAGGTGGGTTCAGAGGGGGTGGGGAGAAAATACAGACAACTATAATTGAACAACAATAAAATAATTTAAATTAAAAAAAATAAAATCAATATTAACATGGGAAATATATAATTAAGTAATTACAATTAATTACATGTATTTGGCTTCATTTTGTTGACAGTGTAATTAAACATTGCATAAAGTGAAAAAAAAAAAAAGTACAACTGCTAGTTACAGAATAGCCGTGGGGATATAAAGTACAGTTTAGGAAATTGAGTAACTAAAGAACTTATACACATGGCCCATGGACATGAGTAATAGTGGAGGGATTGCCTGAGGGAGTAAGGGTGTGTGGTGTATGGGGGCAAAGGGTAAAAATCAGGACAATTGTAATAGCATACTCAATAAAACATAATTAAAAATGCATGAATCATTACCTATGTACATGTTATTGAACAGTTTAATCATCAACATTTATTTAATAACTGTCATGTAACTGACATTATACTGCATCAATGGAAAGCTAACAATAAATAAAATAAATATAAATAGAAAACTTATATCATTTCACTATATACTGTATTTTTTGGACCATAAGGTGGACCTGGGTTTTAGAGAAGGAAAATAGGAAAAAAAATTTTGGGAGCAAAAAATGTAAAATATTTAATAACATAATATTTCACCAATGTAAATGTAAAGAGAACTCAACAGCAGCATTAACAACCATTATTCCTTCCAAATTTGGGGGTGGTGCATCTTATAGTCTGAAAATACGGAATATATCAAATCATTATGCTGTACACCTTTAACTTATACAGTGCTATATGTCAATTATATCTTAGTAAAACAGGGAAAAATTAAAATAAATAAGATATCAAGAAAGAAAATGGACAAAGGACTTGAATATACACTGCTCCAAAGAGGAAATGCAAGTGGCCAAAAGCACAGGAAAAGATGCTCAACATAACTTAGTCATTAAGGAAATACAAATCAAAACTAGAGTGAGATACCACCTAGTAGCGGGGTTATGATACAAAATCAGAAAATAACGAGCACTGGGGAGCATGTGAAGAAATGGAAACACTTGTGCATTTCTGGTAGGCATATAAAATGTTGCAGTTACTAGGGAAAACAGTTTGACAGTTCCTCAAAAGCTAAATGTAACATTACCATCTAGCCATTTCACTCTTTAGTGTATACTCCCAAGGGTTGAACATAGAAACTTGACCACATATTTGTACAACACTGTTCATTGTAGCATTACTCACAACAGCCAAAAGGTGGAAACTTCAAATGTCTAAACAGACAACTAATGAACTGATAAATAAAATGTGGTATATTGATACAATGGGATATATTAAGCCATAGAAAATGATGAAGTTCTCATATAGGCTGCAGTAAGGATGAATCTTGAAAAACATTACCCTAAGTGAAATCAATGAGGCACATAAAGATGGTTGTTGTATAATTCCACTTAAATGCGATGTCTGGACTATGCAAATTCATAGGGATAGAAAGTAGATTAGAGGTTACCAGGAGTTTGGGGGATGAGAGAATGGGGCTTTACTGCTTGCTGGTTACAGAGTTTCTGTTTGGAGTGACAGAAAAGAATTGGAAACACATACTTGTGATGGTTCCATAATAGTGTGAATGTAATCGATACTACTGAATTGTATACTTAAAATGGCAAAAATTATATATATTGTACCACAAAAATTAGAAAAAATAATGGCATTATTTAGAATGGAATTAATAATGTTGAGTTTAATTTCTCCTTCTCCAGATTATTGTTTCACAGATCTGGGTATTACAAGAGATTAAGTAGTAAACTCTCTTTTATGACTATATATGATAAGAAAATAATGTTCAGTAGACCCTGATATCCAGAGGGAGTGCATCTGAAGACTTTCGCAAGTCTCCAAATATGAGGCTGCAGAGATGTAGAGTTCCCTGGCTTTCTCCAAAATCACAAATAAGTGTTTTCTTACCCTCAAGTTTAATGGTCATGTTTCATGAAGAAATAGTTTTCATCATTTTGCAAGTGTGTATAGGATGATTAAAAAATATATTAGGCAAGATGTAGGTTCTAGTTTTTAGCTGAGTCCCTCACCAGCCCACTGTACACAATCCTCATGATGCATGACTCAAATTTGTACTGGAGTAAAACAGCAAATATCCTGGACCACTGGACCACAAGCTTCATGAGACTTATATGAAGTCACCTTGTACCCTTCCTGGTAATGTAGTATGGGCTCTAGAAAATTTGTTGAATGAATAGATGAAGTAGGTCACTCTCAGGTAGTTAAAACCACAATCTTAAATCTGCCAATGTTAATGGTTATTCTGTGTAATATTACATTTATTTTTTATTATTAATGATTTTATTTATTTATTTTTAGAGAGAGGGGGAGGGAGGGAGAAAGGGAGAGAAACATTAATGTGAGAGAGAAGCATTGATTGGTTGCCTCTTATACATGCCCCTACTGGGAAAAAATTCAGCAAATTAGGCCTGTGCCCTGACTGGGAATCAGACCAGCAACTTTTCACTTTATGTAATGATGTCCAACAAATTGTGCCACACCCGTCAGGGCAGTATTACTTTTAAGGAATACACTTTGAAATTAGGAATATGTTCTGAGAAATGGAATGTTTGAGCTATCCTAATGGCACTTCCTGTTTCTCATGCTAAATGGAATTGCAACTTCTTGATTTTCTCATCTGATGTTCAGGTGAAGGAAGACTGGGCTACAAGGAGATTATTTCCACATCCTCAAGACTGATGCCTCACCCCTTGGCTGAACAAGTACTGTCCCTACTCACCAGTGTTCTGCCCTGCCCTCAGTCACCATTTCTCCCCAATATGTTGGGCAACCAGACTGCCCTACTGAGGCCACTCTGATGATAACATGTGGGGCCATCATAATTGCCCTCTTTGTCTTGCACCTGACTCTGCAACCACACTCACCTCTCCATGTCCAGAAGGACCTGGTTAAAGAAACTTGTTCATATACTTGGAGATTTTTTTTTGTAAAGTCCTATAGATATCATTAATGATGTCATAATCAGTTTGCAACACTTTCAATATGTCTTGGTGACTGGTGGTGCTATTGGCTGTTCTTTATGGCCTTTCTGACTGGTTTGTTCTGATGGGCCCTCTGTCTGCCCCTTGGGACCAGACTGAGGACTTCCATTTGTAGATCATAGTAGCCCAGCATAAATAGCTATCTGTCAGAATCACTCATAACCTTGATCTGGTTAAGGCTATGTGGATATAATAGTGAACAATGATCAGGTAGCCTGTCATTGTGTATCTGCTATACAGCGACAGCAAATGCTGTGGAGATGTGAAACACTTAACAGGTCTTCCTTTCACAGTAATCATCATCATCACCATTAGAAAGGAGCAAAGCATTGTTTTTCTTTTTTAATTGGGAGGAGGAAGGAAAAGCCTTAGTCAGTTGTTCTTCAATTCTTCATGCATCAGATTACTCCATCCCCTGAGATTCAGAAGACCTGGAATGTATTCAGAGTTTGTATTTATTACAAGTTTGTGAATAATACTGATGCTACTGCAACATTAAGGGACCACAGTTTGAGAACCAGTAGCCTAGAGTACTAGAGAGCATGATGGAGTGTATGACTTTGGAGGCAGCAAAAGAAGGAGGCACAAGAAGAGAAGAATGCTCAAGGAAGAATTGCATACCTCACAGGTTTGCCTGGACAGTCCCAGATTCAAAGAAACCAGAATTTTCCATTTTATGTTAATCACTCACTGATGAGGCTACATTTTTTCTTGAAGAACACTGTTGTTTGTTTTCTTTTGTTTTTTTTCTAAGGCTTTTCTGTAGTCTTTGTTGTTATGAAAGGAATTTACTCAATAACTAATACCTTATTATTCCAAGAGTAGACATGAATCTTTCAAGGTTAAGTCATGGGGAAAAGGAAACTCAGAGCACAAAAATATTGATTTTGATTTAGAAAGACTTGATTCTTTCTGAAAAGACTGATTTTAGGCAGAAGTACTTAGTTTGGATGAATTCATCTCAGCCACAGAAAATAAAGCTGCCTAGCTACCATGAGCCTACTAGGACTGAAGGTAAAAAAACAAACAAACAGTGACTGTTAAATGAGGTCTCACTCCATTCCATCCAGCCAACACTACCACCATGGCCCGTCCACAGGTGGCACTTTCTCTTGCATCTGCCATCTTATGAAGAACTGCCTTCCCAAGTCCCAGAAATCAAATCCATTCTCTGCACTTTGAAATGATGTGTAGTTCATTGAAACCTGGAAATATAACAGCCCTGGTCTTCTTTGTTTTTACTCAGGCAAATGAAGGGGATGACCAGCAGGCTCCGCAGATAAAAGAAGTCATTTAGACTTCAGTTTCAGATAAAAGACTTGAGGTTCATGAAATGTTCCAGAAGCACAACAATGTAGCTTCTGTTCTGCGCTGTGAAACACATTAGAATATGAACAAAGGAGCAGCACTGTGGAGTCTGTAGGATCATAACCCAGCCAAGGCTGTGAGCCAAGTCTAGGATTTGGGTTTCATTCTTCAAGCTAAGGAAAAATCCACCTCATAGGCTCCTCAGTCTTGTTTATTCTACTACCTTCATCCTCTCTGTCTTCTTACCTTAACTTGCACCTTCTGGCCTTAATATTGTCAGGAGGGTTATAAACAAAGAGTTTAAAGTCATGTACAGTGAAATGATTTTATTTATAAATGACACAGGTCTCTGATTAATTCACTACAGTTTTTTTCTCTCATGAATAATGTTGAAAACAAATATATTACATACCTGTTTTAGTGAATGAAAAAAGTCAGGTATTATAGTTCACACTAGGCATTTATGAGCAAGAATCCATCTCTTCTTTGGTAACATGTAAAGAAGACTTTGTAGCCAGGTGTATGTCTTTTTATCTTTTACAAACTTTTGAAGATAGTATTAATTTTTAATTTACTCATAATCTCAGTATGTCATTGATATTATCTGAATAACCTTTCTTTGTAGAAGTCAACATTAATTAAACTTCTCATCTGAAATGAAAATATTTCGCAGGAATACAGTGAATTCCCATACCTCCCATCTCCCCCAGCACATAAGATGGGTTGAAATGTTTAAAGGAAGCCTACATCAAGATGACAGAGGAATAAGGGGAAGCTACACTAATTTCTTCCTAAGACCAATCTAGAATTACAACTAAGTTGTAGAGGAGTCATCCAGAATAATCAACTGAACACTAGTTGGAGAGAAGCCTTATGATTATGGACAGACAGACAAAACCACTTCACTACAACGAGACTGGTAGGGAGTGAGGAGGAGGTGTGAGAGGGTTGGCTGGGATCCCACAGGTGGCAGTGGAAGTTCTGGAGGGATATTTCAGAAGATGGGGAATTTTCCCCAAGAACTGTGGGGTCTAAACCCTAAGTTGGGGTCCCCAGACTATAGCACCAGAGCTGGGAAAGGAACACAGATATCATCTAACTGTGAGAAGCAGCAGAGTTTCTGTCTGCCAGGGAGAGATGGGTAGAGATGCAGAAAGCCTGTAAAAGGGCCAATGCACAAAATTTTCTTTGCAGCCACTTACCATGGGTTCTGGCAGAGGGAGGGCAGAGTGGACTAGAGACACTTGAGGAGAGTCTGGAGTTGGTGGCTCTAAGGTGAGAACTGAAGGAACAGCCGCTGGATCCCTGTGCTGTCATTCCCCATATGGCAGAAGACATCTTTCTCAGACAGAGCACTTCTCAGTGGCATCAGATTGAGGGGAAGCAGTAGCCACACCCACAGGAACTCTGCCCCACCCTGTGGTGCTTTAGTCTGGCTACTGATTACATCTGGAGTCTATATCATTGATTACTTTCAAAACTAAGGCAGAAAATATAAAGAAGTAGCCAAAATGGAAAGACAAATAAACAAACTCCAAATGAAAGAACAGGAGAATTTTCCAGAAGAACTAGATGAAATAGAGGCAAGCAATTTATCAGATAGAGAATTTAGAGTAATGATTATAGGGATACTCAAGAGCATAAAAAAAGATATAGCAACAATAAAAAAGGATGAGTCAGAAATGAAGAATACAAT
Organism: Tonatia bakeri; assembly: GCA_004024845.1. Lineage (NCBI taxonomy): Eukaryota > Metazoa > Chordata > Mammalia > Chiroptera > Phyllostomidae > Tonatia > Tonatia bakeri. The sequence continues at coordinate 47,501 of PVIA01006348.1, read as the reverse complement.
ATGAAAAAAGACATAGTAACCATAAAATGACCACTCACAAATAAACAATGCAATGCTGAAATAAATAATATGCTGGAAGAAATAAATAGTAGGTTAGATGAAACATAGGATTGAATCAGTGATTTGGAAGACAAAGTAGGAAAAACAAACACCTAGGCAGAGCAGCAAAAATAAAAAAGAATTTTAAAAAATGGAGAGAGCTTAAGAAACATTTTGGACAATATGAAGCGTAACAACATCCTCATCATGGCATTACCAAAAGGAGAAAAGAGTGAGTAAGGGATCAATAATCTATTTGAAAAAATAATTATGGAAAATTTCCTTATCTGGTAAAGGAAAAAATTGCACAAGTCCAGGAATCTCAGAGAGTCCCAAACAATATGGACCCAGGGAGGCATACATTGAGACACATCATTATTGAAATAAGAAAGCTTAAGATAAGGAGAGAATGCTAAAAGCTGCCACAGAAAAGCAGCTAGTTACATACAAGGGAGCACCAATTTACTCTCACCTGATTTCTCAGTGAAACATTTCAGGCCAGAAGTGGGTGGCATGAAATATTCAAGGTGATGAAAAGCAAGGGCCTACAACCAAGGCTACTTGCCTTAGGAAGGGTATAATTTAAAATATAAGGAGAAATAAGGAGCTCCCCAGTCAAGAAAAAGGTAAAGGAATTTGTTAATACCAAACCAGTACTGCAACAAATATTAAAGGGCTTGCTTGAAGAAAGAGAAGAAGGAGAGGGATAAAAAAAAGAAAAAAGAAAACAGGACAATAGTCTAAAAATAAAATGGCACTAAATACATATCTATCAATAATCACCTTAAATGTAAATGGCTTAAATGCTCCAACAAAAGTCAGAGGGTACCTGAATGAATAAGAAAACAAGAACCATATGTATACTGCCTCCAAGAGACCCATCTCAGATGAAAAGATAAACACAGACTAAAAGTAAAGTGCTGGAAAAAGATGTTTCATGCAAATAGAAAAGGGAGAAAAAGCCAGGGCAGCAGCACTTACATCTGACAAAATATACTTTTAAACCAAGGCTGTAGTAAGAGTCAAAGAAGAACACTACATAATAATAAAGGGAGTGATCCAATAAGAGGATATAACCCTTGTAAATATTTATGCACTCAACATAGAAGAATCTAAATATGTAAAGTAAATCTTGAAGTACATAAAGGGAGTGATTAACAGAAATACAGCCATCGTTGGGGATTTAACTCCCCATTTACTTCAATGGGTAGATCTTACAGACAGGAAATGAGCAAGGAAACAGTGGCCTTAAACAACATGCTAGATCAAATGGATTTTATTGATATCTTCAGAGCATTTCATCCCAAAGTAGCAGAATATACATACTTTTCAAGTGTATATGGAATGTTTCCTAGGATAGACCACATGTTAGGACACAAAACAAGTCTCAATAAATTTGAAAAGATTAAAATCATATCAAGCATCTTCTCTGACCACAATGCTATGAAACTAGAAAGCAATCACAGAGGTAAACTGAAAAATACACAAAGACATGAAAGCTAAATAACATGTTATTTAACAGTGAAAGATTTAACAATGAGATCAAGGAGAAAATCAAAAGATACCTTGAAACAAAAGAAAATGAAAACACAACAACCAAAAATCTGTGGGATGCTGGGAAAGCACTCCTAAAAGGGTAATTCATAGCATTAACAGACCAATCTGAAGAAATAAGAAAAAGCTCAAATAAACAATCTTACTTTACAACTAAAGGAGCTTGAGAAACAACAATAACAATGCCCAAAGTTATTAGAAGGAACAAAATAATAACAATCAAAACAGAAATAAACAAAACAGAGTTTAAAAAATGATACAAAAGATCCATGAATTCAGGAGCTTGTTTATTGAAAAGATAAGCAAGATGGACAAACCTTTACCCAGATTCATCAAGAAAAAAAGAGAAAGCACCTAAATAAATAAAACCAGAAATGAAACAGGAAAAATATAAACTGACACAAAGAAGTACAAAGGATTGTAAAAAAAAATTATGAACACTTATATGTTAACAAACTGGACAACCTAATAAAAGGGATAAATTCCTAGAAACATACAATCTTCCAAACTAAATAAAAAAGAATATGAGAATCCGCCCTGGCTGGTGTAGCTCAGTGGATTGAGCTCGGGCTGCGAACCAGGCATCGCAGGTTCGATTCCCAGTCAGGGCACATGCCTAGGTTGCAGGCCATGTCTCCCAGCAACCACACATTGATGTTTCTCTCTCTCTCTCTCTCTCTCTCTCTCTCTCTCTCCCCCTTCCCTCTCTAAAAATAAATAAATAAAATCTTAAAAAAAAAAAGAATATGAGAATCCAAATAGACATATTACACCTAGTGAAATTGAAGATGTAATTAAAAAAAAAAAAACTCCCAAGAAACAAAGCCCTGGACCCAGTGGCTTCACAAGTGAATTGTACCAAACATTCCAAGAAGAACTAACACCTCCCTTCTCAAACTATTTGATAAAATTCAGGAGGAGGGAAGGCTCCCAAACTCATTTCATGAGACCAATATTATCCTAATTCCAAAACCACATAAAGATACTACAAAGAAAGAAAGTTATAGGCCAATATCCCTGATGAACATAGATGCTAAAATCCTCAACAAAATATTAGCAAACTGAATGCAGCAATGTATCAAAAAGATCATACACCATGATCAAGAGGGATTTATTCTGGGAATGCAAGGATGGTACAACATTCACAAATCAACAAATGTGATTCACCACATAAACAAAATAAAGGCTACAAACCACATGATCATACCAATAGATGCAGGAAAAGCTTTTGCTAAAATCCAGCACCATTTATTATCAAAACTCTCAGCAAAGTGGGATTAGAAGGAACATACCTAAACATAATAAAGACTATATATGACAAACACACTCTCAGCACCATACTCAACAGGCAAAAGCTATATGCATTCCCCTTGAGATCTGGAACAAAACAGGGGTGTCTGCTTTCACCTCTCATCCAACATAGTTCTGGAAGTCCTAGCCACAGTACTCATCAAAGAAGATGATATTAAAGGCATCCAAGTTGGAAAGGATGAAATAAAATTGTCTTTATTTACAGATGACATAATACTGTACACAGAGAACCCCAAAGATTCCACCAAGCAACTACTAGAACTGATAAATGAATTCAGCAAAGTTGCAGGATATAAAATTAATTTCTACAAATCAGTTGCATTTTTATATGCCAATAATGAACAAACAGAAAAGGAAATAAAGAGAACAGTCTCATTCACAATTGCTTCATAAAGAATAAAATACCTAGGAATAAACCTAACCAAGGATGTAAAAGATTTACACTTAGAAAATTATAAGACACTGAAGAAAGAAATTGAAGGAGATACAAATAAGTGGAAGCACATGCTGTGTTCATGGATAGGAAGAATTGACATCATTAAAATGTCCATACTACCAAAGCAATCTACAGATTTAACAGTTCCTATCAAGGTTCCAATGATGTATTTCACAGAACTAGGACAAATATTTCAAAAATTAATATGGAATCACAAAAGACTTCACATAGAAACAGAGATCCTGAGAAAGAAGAACAAAGTTGGAGGAATCACACTACCTAATATCAAACAGTACTATAAAGCTATAGCAACCAAAGCAGCATGATACTAGCTTAAAAACAGACATGTAGATCAATTAAAAATAGAGTCCAGAAATAAACACACACCTTTATAGTCAATTAATATTTGACAGAGGATGCAAGCACATATCAATGGACAAAGATAGTTTATTCAATAAATGTAGGGAAAATTGGACAGATGTGCAGAAAAATGAAGCTAGACCACCTCTTACACCATACACAAGAATAAATTCAAAATAGATTAAAGGCTTAAATGTTAAACCCAAAACCATAAAATTGTAGAAGAAAACATAGGCAGGAAAATATTTGACATTGCTTATAGTAATATTTTATTGGATATATCTCCCAAGGCAAGGAAAACCAATGAAAAAATAAACAAATTGGACTAAAAAGGTTTTGCACATCAAACAAAGGAAACAGTCAACAAAATACAAGGCAACTCACAGAATGGGAGAACATATTCACTGATATATCTGATAAGGGGTTAATATCCAGAATATATAAAGAACTTATAAAACTCAACACCAAAAATACAAACAACCCAATAAAAAAAATGGGCAAAGACCCTGAACAGACACTTCTCCAAAGAGGACATATAGATGGCCAGTAGAAATATGAAAAGATGCTCAACATAACTAATCATCATAGAAATGCAAATTAAAACCAAAATGTGACATCATCTCACACCTGTTAGAATGGTTATCATCAGTAAATCAATCAACAACAAATGCTGGCAAGGATGTGGAGAAAGAGGAACCATTTTTCACTGTTGGTGAGAACACAGACTGGTACAGCCACTGTGGAAATTAGTGTGGAGATACCTCGAAAAATTAAAAATGGCTCTGCCTTTTGACCCAGCAATCTCACTTCTGGGAATATGTCCAAAGGAGCCCAAAACACTAATTTGAAAGAACATAATCACCCCTATGTTCATTGAGGCATTAATTACAACCACCAAGTTATGTAAGCAGCCCAAGTGTCCATCAGTAGATGAGTGGATAAAACAACCATGGGACATTTACACAGTGAAATACTACCTAGCCATAAAAAAGAAAATTTTGCCCTTTGTGACAGTATGTATGGGCCTGGAGAACATTATGCTAAGTGAAATAAGCCAGTCAGAGAAAGACAAATACCATATGATTTCACTCATATGTGTAATCTAATGAATGAACTGAACAAAGAAAATGGGGACAGACTTATAGATGGAGAACAGGATGACAGTTAATGGGTGGGGGAGATTAGGAGGTGGAGGGATGGAGCAAAAAGTAAAAGGACTCATAGACATGGAAAACAGTGTGGTGATTGTTGAGGAGAGGGGATATAAAGGGACTAACTGGTAATGGAAAAAAACAAAATAATGATTAAATTAAAGAAAAAAACACTTGAAGGAAGAATATATTTCACAGGAAAAGTAAACCTAACTATTTTCTAATGATGCCAGGTGAATTGTTTTTGCTTTAAAATGAAAAAATTAAAAATCTGTCTTCATCTTATCAGACTACAATCCTACTCAGGAAGAGGAAAATACACTTCCTGGATGCTTTCTGCCATTTCTAGCTTCTCTATTTTTTGTTGTAAGGCCTTGTCCAGACTTGAGGTGTTTCCGAATGAATACAATACCTAAGCCAGACAAATTCAAATATTTGATGGGTCTTAGACTCCTGAGGTCAGGCTGGGTATGTCTGGTTCAAGGTGACAATTATAGATTACTCAGACTGATCTAGGAAAAATGCATAACCCAATGATTCACGCAGTGGGATTGGTTCAGGATTCCTCTTGGAGTCACGCCACTGGCAAGAGTATTGGTTCTGTTTGGTTTGGGTTTAAGTTGGTTCATGGAACAGAGACAAATGCCATGGGGATCTGAGTTACCCTCGTTCTGGTATGGCTCCTCTTCATTTCTGGAAAGCCCCCAAGGAAGGTTTAGATCAATGGAGTGCTGACTTGACTCCATAGGAAATAGAACAGACTTATGATAGATTTTAACTAGACTTATTGTAATGATCATTTTGCAATATGTATATAGTCCCTACAAAGTACTTGGCTTTTTAAGAGACTGAAATTACATTAATGAATAATTTCATAATTTGGTGGAATTTTTCTGAGGTAAAGAATAAAAAAGGAACACCAGAAGTAAGAAACCCTGATTGTGCCCTGACTTTCTCCAAGAGGGGAACTTCTTTGTGCTGCCTTTTACCTTCCAGCAAGATGGCTATGGTGTTAGGTTCTCTTCTCAGTCTGAGTGAAGTTGAGGCCCTGACCTTCCCAGGAAGAGGTGTTTGTTCATGGGACTCATGACCACAAGAACAAGCTGAAAGAGAAGTTCACTTGCCTGGAAAACACAAGCTTGCCTGATAAATTAGCTGGCTGCAATTCCTCCAAACTCATCCATCAACATTTGTAACCAACAAAGGAAACAGAAACAATGAACACTTCTAGAAAATAATGCCACAAAAGTTTTCATTTTGTGAACTACTTGTATTTCTCTTCAGTAGCTGCTAAAGGATGAGAGCTAGGATAAAGCCTGATTCTGTATAGGTAGAGTGGCTTGGAAGAGGAGCCAAGTGGAAGGCTTTGGAAGACTGAGGGTGGACTCAAATCATAGGATTTTTGAAAAAGGACAGTAGGTGTTTTCTGGTCCAATGAACTTTCTCTTCTTTTTTTACATTTTTTAAAATGTATTTTTTATTGTTGTTCAAGCACAGTTGTATCTTTTTTATAGCTGACAAAAACTGCTCTAGAAAGCAAGATGATAAGCCCAGGTTATATCCAAGTACTTATGTATCACAGCTGTCCTTCTGACCCCCAATTACTGCTATTTTTGATGAGCTATGTGAACATTTAGGAAGGAGATAGAAGGTGCAGAAGAAATACTGCTCATGCTGATGGGCAGTCAAGGAAATCCTTCAGATTGGTTTAGTGGAGGACCAGGACTGCAGGAAAAATTCCGCAGACACATCCCATTGGTTAGGCGATATATGGCAGCCTTTCATTGACTTCTGCCTCTGAAGATCCATTGCAGGTCAACTAAGGGTACCTAAGGCATGCTGTCTTTATTCACCTGTTCATCAAACCCTTTTGTTTCCCTCCCTTCCTGCTCTGGACTTACCTCATTTAATTAGGTGCAGGGGGGACAATAAGAGTGACAGAACAGCAAAAGTGACCAGAACTTCTCCCCTTTTCACTGACTTTGCCTGAGCGTACACCCTCATTTTATTTCCCCAAGACCCTTGTGACTCAGCGTTGGTCTGAGAACCCACAGCATTTGCATTATCTGGGGCCTTGTTAGAAATCCAGAATCTTAGAGCCCACCCATACCTGCTAGATCACAGTCTGTACCTTAGTACAATCACTAGGTGAGGAGATGCACATCTAAATTGAGATATGCTGCACTACATGGTACCTCTGACCCCAGCATCCATTCTCTTTCACTTCATTCTGAATATCAATTAAACTTCTGGTTTGGGAAAAAAAGTTCAGCTATGCCAATTTTTGCCTAAAATCCTTGATTGGCTCTATATTGCTAGTCAGCCATAAGGACTTTTGCAGTCTAGTCCCCCCACCACCCTTGACTTTCCAACCCTAGTTTCCCCTGTGATGCCTCCTGAGTTCCTTGCTTTGAACCTCACTTCTTGAGTGCTCTTCTCCCCTCACCCACTTGGCTCAGTACCCTCACTAACTTTCAGGCTCTTCTCATATTTCCTTCTGTGAAGCTTACATGTCCAGTTCTCTGATGGTCCATCTTATGCCTGCTGTCCATGACATGATGTGATTCCAGCACAGTGCCAGGCACAAGTAGTTTCTCAGTCTGTGTGTGTTGGATGAGTGAACAGTGGTGGACAAGGGCACTACTAGACTGCAGCTCAACAGGAATATTATTGTGCAGGTTAACAGGCTGCTTTGATAGTATGATGAAAATTATCATACATTGAATGGTTTATTTAAAAAAGGATCATGACTGTCATTCCCTTTTAGACCTTGAATGGAACATTAGACTGTGAACAAGGAAAACTTGGAAGTCATTATGTATCATTTTGCCTGGGAAGCTGCCTATGCCTTTAAAATACTTCTGGAGAAGGATATTATACAACAATGCTTGGTGACGTGGGCCTGCAATTAATAAATACTGCTCTGCGTGGTCAACCAAGACAGGCAAAGTCCCTGTCTATTAATATCTGGGGCCCTTTTCACCTCTGAGATTCTGGAAAGTTCTTTATAAATGTCTTAAACCCGTTCCCTCTGATTTTGCCCTTTTAGGAATAAAAATGTGGACTCTGAGGCCTTAGGGGAAAGGAAAATAACTCCTACTTCCTACTCCCAAGCTGTGAAGGCTGTGGTTGAAATGTGCCTGTCTGGAATTGGGAGTCAGCCAGGGGATGGATGAGGAAAGGAAGAGTGAAGAGTCCTGAGTGCAGTTAGTAGAGCATTTCCTAGTTGATATCAGGTATCACAGTGTTTCAGGGAGCACAGAGGCAGCATGTGGAAGGGATGGATACAAGTGGAAGCATATGTACTCACAGGAAATGTGATATAAAGTTGAATTCCTTTCTTAAAGAGTGGGGTTCATCATAAAGTAATTATCAGTATTTAAAATACAAAAATAATTCTTAAACAAAAACTAAAGATATGTTCTAATAAGCATAGTTACATGTTTTATTGGCTTATTCATTTTAGGGAAAATAACTTCCCATGATGATATTATATTGCTATTTTGCCTTTAAAATAAGTCATACTAAAACATTAAGTGAAATAAATACACACTAACTTCACTATTGTCACTGCATCTTCTGGGTCAGCTGACTATAGCACAGGGACATAGAGTGTCACCTCACACAGAGTACTGCTCTTGGGTGAGTGTGTGTACCTTAGGCTAGGATGCCATGTTCAGTGTTCTTGCTATGGTTATTGATTACTATTTTAAATGAGTCTGATATATGACTGTGTAATTATAATCTGAAAAATAGAATTAGGCTTTCTTATTCTCATTAGGTAATTATCTGGTTACTTTGGCAAAGGAGGGAATCATATAGTAACATAGCAAATGAGATAAAACTACTAAAAATATTTGAAAGACACTATTGCATAAAAACTCAATATTTTCAGGTTTTTTTTCTCCTAATTAAAAGCATCCTGAATAGAACTTCATAATATGGAAGAATGCTTTTAAAGTTAGATTTGGGCCATGAGAGGTGTGGCTATTATCAGTATATATGAAAGAACATACAGTGATCACCTAAGTAAAAATTCAGGATTCTGGCAAAGCCTGATCAGTCTTCCCAGGACATCTCACTGGAAGCTGTGAATTCAAGTGTCTTAGGGCCACAGACAGACATGCTAGTGTGGACTGAAAAGTGGCTTCAGTCCTAACTAGCAGCACATATATCTGTCCTCCTGATACCTTCCACAGTTACCCTAAGATGAGTGGATTCTCTGCCCCTTTTGAGAGTGAACATCCCTGCCAGGAAAAAGCATGACTGAGGAAGTTTCAATAAGGAGACTTTCTGGAAGCAGAGTCACGGAGGAGACATTTCCCTCTGCTGACCTCTGCTTTCTCTTACGTAGAAACCTGAGCTCCATGGCTGCTTTCTGGGAAGATGGGGTAATTCAGGGTCAAATCTGAGGAGGCAAGATTTTTGCAGATGGAGGCTGATGGTTTGACATGAACTGTGTTATAGCAGTGGCATTATTTCCTGGTGGACATGATGTGACAAAGTTGAGCATGTGTCCCCATCTGCTGAGAATGAGCTCCAGTGTCCCTTGCTATCCAAGGCTTGGCTCCTATTGTCATAGTTCCTGTCCCCACAGTTCCCACCCCCACTACTCACACCTCTTCCAGGTACAACCTTGCTCTGTTCCTGGGCATCATCATTCATTTATTTGTTTATTCAACAAATATTTGTTAATTGCTTGCCCTAAGTCAAGTCCTCTTCTGGTCATAGGGGTTCTGCAGGTGCCAGGACAGGCCAAGTCCCATATGCTCTCCACAGCTTGCAGTCCCATTGGAAGAGATGGGCAATTAGATGAGTAATTATGGGAGGCTTCAAACTTTGAGGGTCAGAAGGACCCTCCCTGAGGAAGTTACACTTAAGCTGGTATGTGAAAGGTGAGTAGAGCATGTGGGTAAGAGTGGCATGTGGAAGGAAGGCCTACAGGAGAAGAGGAGAGAGAAGGCAGAGCATATGTGAGGGACCGTTAGGTTGGAGTTGCTCAAGAAACCAGACAGATGCGGTGAGCCAAGGAGCAGGGTTTATTAGTGGGGAATAAGAGGGGAAAGTGGAGCCAACCATGGGAGGTTAAGACTCATGGGGGAAAGTGGGGTCAACCTAGGGAGGTTGTGGACCCAACCAAGGTAGATTAAGACTCACTTGGTTGTTCTTAGGGCAGGCTTTTTAAGAGCAAAACCCCACAAAGAGTAACTGGTTGGGGTGTCAGAGTCTGATTGGCTAGAGCTGGTTGCTGGGTGCCATTTCTGCTGACCATTGTTCTTGATACACCTTGTCAGGCTTAAGTTAAAGCTGCATCCTGTTATGCCAGATAGGTCAACCCCAGACCCCAATCTTAGCCGGGCATCTATTTGTCCTGGGTACGGTCAGCAGTCAGTTTCCCAGGCTATAGTTTCCTATGGTGTAGTTTCCCGCCTGGTGATTTTCCATTCCTCCTAAGACTACTTAGGTCTGTCAGGGACAGGGTGTGGGTGGGTTGGGGATAGGATGGGAGTGGGGTGGGGATAGGGTGGGAGATGGGAAATTCTGTTGACCATGGGTCCAAGAAGGAGAGTAAGAGAGGTTGCTGAGGCTGTAGGTGTGGAGGTGAGCAACTTCAGAGTAGTGGACACTGTCTCCAGGAGAGACAGTGGGGAGCTGGAATGTGGTGAAGGCTGGGAGCCTGCAAGGAAGACCAGAGTGGGGGAGAAATAGTACCCCTCAGAAACTCTATGGGTACCAGGGCCTCAGCCCCTACTTCTTGTGCCACAGTCTCTGTGATTGATGAGTCCAAGCAACTCTACCGTGCCACATCATTTTCTTTTTGAACAGCTTTCTTCCAACTTCCCCAAAGTCAGATTCATGTTAGCAATGTGATTATAAGTAAGTTCTTTGGCTTGGCAAAAATAACCACTCTTCCTGAGCAATTAGACAAGGACTATTTATAAGTATTTAAATATCTTAATTCATCCCACCTCCCTTCAAAAATAAAACTACAAATTGAATGCCAAGTTGCGCAAAGTGGAAGGAGCACAGGGAGACTGAGGGTGGTACTAGGCCAGAGGTGTCCTATGGGGTTTGGGGTAACTGCAACATGGTGCCATTCCAAGGCCAGTTGATTTTTTCCTGTGAGCGAGTCATCCCAAGTGAGGTCACCACCAGAAGTTTCTCAACTTCTGACTGGCTTCTTGGGTAGCTTGAAATGATGAAGTGCTTTTCTGGGGCATTGATGATTAGCCTGGGCCCCAACTGTGGTATCCACCCTCATCATGGAAGCATCCATCTGTGCCCAGCAAGCACAGAGAGGGATGAGTCACAGCTCTCTGAGTCTTGGTAGGGAGGAGAGCTGAGCCTTGAGGCCTGGGGGAGCAAATGTGCAGCCTAATTAAATGGGGAATCAGGTTAGAGTTATGGAAAGAAAGTAAGGGAAGAGGCAGCTGGAAGACAATGGAGCGGAAATGGGAGAAGTCTTTTGGTACTTGAAAGGATTAAAAAGGATGAGGTAGTTAGTGAGCAGGGATTAAAGGTAAGAGGATGTTTTTATGCCCAATGTTTCAGAAAACAAATAGAACAATAGGAAGTCAAAGGAAGAAAGAATTACTTTTTATTTTAGAGGTGTAGCATGTTTCATATAATTATATTTCAGAAATTTGTCTATTTGCAAAGGACTAAATTACTCTTGCCACATTCTGAAACCATTTAGAGCCCTTCAAAACAATTGTGACTGTTATTTCTAATTTTGGGTAAACAAAATAAACTACCCCTCAAGTAGTAAGTGTTCTTCTGCCTTTGAAATCACTAAGTGGAAATTAATTACAAAGGCTACAGTCTTCTAGATACTTTCTAATGGTTCAGGTTTTAGTGTCTTTTGAAATCAGAATAATCAGTACAGTTGGTATTGCTAATAAACACTGAGTTTTGAAAGGCCCTTAATGGTTTTGCACAGCTGGACCTGCCTTCCGCTCTGCCACCTCTATCCTAATGCAAAGACTCATACTAAAGATGAAATGTTCTGAAGTATTATTTAAAAATTTCTTATTTGTTTTCTGAAATAGTTGTAGGTATGTCCACATATCACAGCAAATAGTGTCTGCCATGAAAGTATTCACATATTAAGAGATGTCTGATGAAGTGGGTTGATTGATAGATTAGGGAATGGACAGGACTGGAGAGAGGGAAGAGAGTAAGCTTTTCCACAGAAAAAGAGTTATAAAGAGACTGGTAAAAAGAAAACCAGTTAAATATCAGTTTTGTGTTAATGAGGAATCTTAGACTCTAGATTTCTTTCCTTGAATTGAAAGGTTGCATTGGAGAGCTATCTAGAAGTTTATACTTAATATAAGAGAACCCTGTACAAAGACTTCACATGAAAATGTCATTAATTCAAAAAATATTGAGCATATACTATGTGCCAGGCACTGTGAACAAAATAGACAGTACTTGTCCTTATGGAGCTTATATTTTGGTGCAGGGAAAGAGCTAATACATTAAATTGATTAATTAAATACTATAAAAGAGGGTGATGAGTGCTTTAGAGAAAAAATAAGGGAAAATGGAGATCAGAAGAGTTAGAGGTTCTAGTTTTTAAACAGGCAGTCAGGGAAGAGCTCACTGAGGATGTGACATTTTGCATAATGACCCCAAGGAGTGAGTCATCATGCAAATGATGTAATGATGTGCAAAGTAAGCTGTGTGGACCTCTAGGGAAAGGATTGTAGAGTGTAAAAGCCCTGGGGTAGAGTCTCCCTGGTTTAGTTGATGTGTATGGAAGAAGCTACTCAGGGTAGAGTGGCAGGCCACATCATGTAGGGCTTTACAGACCACCACAGAAAGGAGTTTTACTTTGAAATTGGGATGCACTAGAAGGCTCTGAACAGAGATGTCACGTGATTTGACCTGTGGGTTATTTTTTTTACACTCATCAGGGGTTTGCCATTTATTTTAAGATACTGTAACTATATCATTGTTGAGATTCACCTGGCTGCTACTGTGAGAATAGACTTCCTAAGGGCAAGAGTGGGAACAGGGAGGCTGAAATAATATAAGCAAGAGATAATGATGCTGATGTAGACTTACAGGCTGTTACCTGTGAAGGGGATAAGAAGCAATGGATATATAAGAAGCAATGGATATATATTCTGGATTCTGAGTCACCCGGATTTGCTATGGATCAGATGGATCAAATGTAGGATGTCAAAACAATTAAAGAGACAAGAGGACTACAAGCCTGAGCTCATGGAAAGTTACAGTTACCCTTAACCAAGACATGGTTCTGTGGAGATGAGTAGTTTTGGTTTGGCTATGTTAAATGTGTGATACCTGACAGACAGATGGGCCATTGGATAGAGTGCCATGTATGTCTTGCTCCCAGTGCCTGAAAGGTGAAGGGAAGTGAAAAAAGCTGATAGGGTCTGGGAGAGAGCTGGTGAAATATGCCGTACAACTCTGGAGCTGTCAGTGATTTCTCTTGTAATAACAAACAGACATGGAACCCATGCAATATACAGAGTTTTAAACACACAGAGTTTTAAAATTGCTCACAGGTTTTATTCAAAATATTCCAATTTTCTTTTACAAAGCCCTGTGCCCCCATTTGTTTTTGTTTTTTGTAACACCTTTGTTCAGTTCAGGCTGGATGGAAAATCATTCCTCTGGGACACTAACCCACTTCATTATGGGCTGTTTCTTACCTCTGACTCCCCCAGTTTGAACAGCACATAAGAAATATCTCTCTCCAAGCAAAATATAACTAAAGATACTGAAATTGAGAACAGGGTGACAATGATCAGAGGGGAGAGGGGAGGGAATTTCAAGGGAAAGGGGGAAGGGTTTGCAGGAACAAGTATAAAGGACGCATGGACAATAACAAGGAGGGGGTGGAAACAGGAGGGAGGTGGGGAGGGCTGGGGGGGGTGGGCTGGGATGGGGGTAAAAGGCAGAAAACTGTACTTGAACAATTAAAATAAAAATTAAAAGAAAGAAAGCAAATTACCCCCCCAAAAAAGAAATATCCCTCTATAGAAAAGATAACCCTTTTACCTGCAAAAAGAAAAAAAAGATTTTGCAGCTTTGCTAAAAATTTAGCAAATGATTTACCTAATCATGTGCCTTCAACCCTTGTCCTAGCAATTGAATAAATCCACAAAATGCCAGAGGTATGCTTTCTAACATACTTAAGGAGGAGACAGGCAGAAACTGAGTTACCAAAAGTCAAAATTGATTTGATTTTCTTAGAAATCACAGTTTAGTGCCCCTGCCTTCTTTTTTCTTTCATCTTCCCTCCCTCTGCCCTCAGCTACACTGCTGGAGAAAATGATCAAGTTGATGAACCTGGGAAGGCTCTGAAGCCCAGGTGGTTGGTGATCAAGTGGTTGATTAGATAGAAATTATAGGAAGAAAGACAGGGGAAGTTCAAATCAGTCTGCAAATCAGTCACATCTCACAGACCAATTCCTTTCTCTGTGATGTATGTAGGGAAGAAGGAATCTTGAGGGAACCTGACTAAGATTCTCAGTTGGAGTTTTAAGCACCTTGCCTATATCCACACAGCTTGTTGTAATCAGGTTTTGCTTCATCTCCTTTAGATTCTTCCTTGCATCTTTCCTCTGCTATGCTGTGTTGGTGGGTGAAAACAGAGAGAATGAGCTAGAAATGCTGGGTTTTGGAGAAAAAGAATTATTTCCACAAAAGTCTGAGCCTGGAACCAAAATTTTACCCCTCGGACAGGAAAACAAGCAGCATCCCCTCAGGGCTGCAACCCGAGACCCTTATTCCTTGGAAATGCCCAAAGGTGCAGCAAAGGAATGTCTCCTCCTCCTCACTTCCTTCTAACCGAGGGTTCTTGAATCTTTGCCTTCTTTAGACTCAAACCTGAAGGGTGTATGTTGAGCTCATCTCCCAGGCTCAGCAACTAACCAGAACTGTCCAGACCCAGGACTGCAGTTACTGGATATCTTCTGTTCTGAGGTTCTGAGCTTTGCCTGGTGTGCCAAGGACTGAGTTTTTTACCCTTGAAGCTCTTTGTCTCCAAGTCCAGTCTTTTATGTTTGCTTCTGAAACCTTTGTAAAATACCTACTTTGCCTCTGCCCAGATAGACCTTTGGACATGGGGACCAATTTAAGCCATCTCTAAACCATGCAGCTACATCCACTGAAATGAAAAGGAGCACTGGCTTTGAGCACACCTACAAGTAGGGACAGAGGGTGTGTGGGCTTTGTGCCTGTAGTGCAACTTCCTGGCCCAGTAGTTGTGAATAGGCAGTGATACATGTTTGTTGAGCATCTGCTAAATGCCGGGCACTGTGTATATTGAACATTTAACTTTTCTAGTTTCTGTGAGGTTCGATGTTATTATCTGTGTTTTATCAATAAGAAAATTGGAGGTCAAAAAATCGGACCACCTGCTCAAGGCACTGAAAGAAGATTGTTAATGAAAGGTTTTCTTAGGCTCCGCCAAGGAATAAATGCCAATCAGCCACAAAGTTAGGCAATATAGAGCTTTATTGGAGTTTGTGCACCCAGGCGAGGTTCCCTGGTCTGCAGGGTGGGGCCGAGGAAGTTGCCACAGAGCAGCGAAGTTGGCGAGGTTTTATTTTGGTTGGCTCTCTTAGTGGGAGCTGGGGATTGGTCCCCTTTGAACAAAGCATCAATATATCATTGGTAGTTTTCCTCGAGCCCTGGTCAACATCAGCTGTCTTTTCCAGATTGTAGTTCAGCCACCATGTTTGTAGTTCAGCCACCATGTTTGTAGTTCAGCCGCCATGTTGTCCTACCCCGCCCATCCTGACAGTTAGGGAGAGGTCCTTACCCAGATCTTGCCCCATTAGTGCTCATGCCTGGTCCATTCAAAGGTCTTTCCTTCAGGTTCTGCAAGTATCTCTCTGTTCTCACCTATGGGCCCGCCTTCTGGTAATGGCTGCAAGACTCAGCATGTTGGCTTTGTCTCCTGCTGTTCCCTGTGTCCCTCCCACACGCTCCCACCCAAACCCGATTGGATAGTCTGATCTAGCCCACTCCAACGAAGCTTGAAAGGATATCTGAATTCTCTTTAGCTTCATTCAGGGAGAGGAATTTTCATTGAGAGCCCTAAACTGTAGATGAGTAATGGAGTGACACAGGTCTGTGTTTTGATCATCAATGGTTATCTTGTTAAATTTTATAAATTTGTCCCCACTATACCTCACACACAGGGAAAGGAAGTCAGCAGAGGCGTGTGGCCCTGCCCTCTTCATCCAGGACAGGACCCAGAGTGTTCATACCTGGTTACATCTTTCATGCCCAGTTCAGCAGGTATTTACTGAGTGGTCTTTTTGTGTCAGAACATCATCCAAGCTGCACAGACCTGCACCCTAGCCTGGTTAGGTGGGAAGGGACCAGGTTCTAGCCAAATAGGAAAACATTCTTGTCTGACAGGAGTTAGGATATGTCCAGAAGGGGAATCCAGCCTGGTGGTGGCTTTGCCTTAGCGTCTTCCTCTCCCTCTTAGCGGGTGATGGTGGGGCCTTTGCTGGGAGATGCTGGATTGTGTAGACCTCTGAGAGGAAAAGGGGATCCCGTGGTTTAGAGGACAAAAGGTCAGAGATACAAAAACACTGTCTCCCTCAGTAATAAACATGCTGGAGAATTTTTTTCTCTTATCAGAATTAAAAAGATATGACTCACCCCCACCCCACGAGAGACAGTCTTTAATGCACATATCCAGTACAGATGCTTATATCTTCTTTAGTTTTTCAAATGAATGTCAACTAATCTGATATTGGTCTGAATGTTTGGTGGTAGATTGAAATATCCTTGATAGTTATACAAAGTTTAACTTAAGCTTAAGTTCAGCCTTGGATACAGCAGTATTATTATACACATTTTAACACTCATGGTTGAGGTTCATTCTAAAAAATTAGAATATAGTTTTAACTTTTGCAGCTCTTCTGAGAATTTTAGAAAAGCACATTACCCAAAGGGAGTGACCTACAGTGACACCAGTTACATATTTGGAGAAATATTCTATAGCATATGAGTATATTCAGTTATATTTACTACACATGTATTATCTTCTAGGACTTTGCTAGATATTAGGCATGCAAAGATGAAAAGACAAAGCTTCTTTGAGGGAAACTTATAGGCTGCTAAGAAAGACCATGAGAACAGTCAGTGAGTATTGCCATAATGGGAACATATGCCCCAGACACAATGAGGTCTCATTTCAGTCACAGTGGCATCAAGAGACATGGAGGAGGTGACAAAACTTCCTATAGGTGGTGGAGTACCACCTGACTGGCCTGGAAGCTATCCGTTACCTTCTCCTGAATGGTCAAAGTCTCTGGCTCTTCTAAGAGCTTTCTATAAGCTTTCTATAGCCACTCTACAAAGATCGAAGTAAGGGTGAATGGACTAGTTTCTCACTCTGGGTTTATTCACTTAGTGCCATTTGTCTGACATCTCCTGGGATTTGCTCACTACTTTTTTCCTGGCTACTAGCATCTGCTCCTTCAGCTTCCTAGGAACCCATGGAAACACTTCCACCACTGTGTATTGGGAGCAAAGCCCCCTTGTGGGGACTCACTTTGCTTATCTCCGCTTTTGTTTTCTGGACATCTGGCCTTGGTATGGCAGTATAGTTGGGCAGTACAAACATGGACTTGGGAGTCAGGAAGGCCTGAGTTTGAATGTTGGCCCAGTAGTCCTGACCAGCAAACCATGACCACACAGCTGACCTAGCTGCTCCTTGGCCTCAGAGGACTCTCCCATGGGGGTAGAGCAGTCAGGGATGTGTTTTATATATCAGCTCCTGAATATGCATGATAATGGGAGCTTCTCTTCCCTGGGTGTTAACCTGGGCTAGTATGTGGCCTTGGGTCTACCTGCCCTCTTGCTGGATTCTCACTGCTTGTATGCTTAAATGCTTCAATTTTAGTAACTTAATAATTTTCCCCATATGTCACATATTGTACCTAGTGTTGTATGACACCTAGTTGTGTATGATATAATTTTTGTATTAAAGCATCACAATAAATAAGTAATATTGTCACAAAAAATAAGAACAGGAAACATCAGTTGTGGTTGAAAATACAAAAAGATAAAGCTTTATTAATTGTTTTAAAAGGGGCTGTTTCCTTTTTACCTCCTGGTTTCATTTTATGATAATCCAGAAACTGTTTCTGCTGAAGTAGCTATGGATTATTTATAATTACCCATAGTTCTGGGATGCATCAATCCACTTGAAAATGTCAAGAACTAAGAAGCAATCCTGGAAACGAAATTTTAACCCCATTTTTCTGCTCTTTAAACACTAATCAGATGAGACTTCAGAAACCATCTAATGAGGAAATAGTTACTAAGTATACACCATTATTTTGCAGAGAGTCCTGAGCTCTGCCCAGTGCCAAGTATCAAAAGCATTTGCACGTTCCCCACATAATTCCCTGGGATATAAGACGTTGTAGGTGATTTTCACTTGCAAAATAGTTTTGCTACACATTTATTTTTGGTTGTTATTACTCCTTTATTACTTTTCCCCTTACTGAATTAAAACAATTTCCTTTCCCCAAAGAATTGGAAATGTACTGGCTCAGCTAATTGTGACAACAAATAACAAGGTAAAACTGAAAAGATTACTTATGGGTTTTGTCTCATGCATAGGAAACCCCTAAAGTATTTGGGAGAAGGGAATTGGTGATGTACACAGTAGTCTACCCTTATTTGTGGTTTCACTTTCTCTGGTTTCAGTTACTTGTGGTCAATCATGGTCCAAAAATATTAAGTGAAAAATTCCAGAAATAAACAATTCATAAGTTTTAGATTGTTTGCTCTTCTGATTAGGGTAATGCAATCTTGTTCCATCCTACCTGTGATATGATATCCCTTTGTCTAGTGTATCCATTCTGTTTAACTCCCTGCCTATTAAGTCACTTAGTGGCCATCTCACTTACCAGGTAGATGTCTCCTTATCACACTGATTATGTTTTATTAAGTCTCATTTTATTTCATAAAAAACCCAAAACATGAGTAGTGATGCTGGCAATTTGGATATGCCACAGAAATGTCATGAACTGCTTCCTTTCAGTGAAAATGTGGAAGTTCTCAATAAGGAAAGAAAAAAATCTATGGTGAGTTTGCTAAGTTCTATGGCAAGGAGGAATCTTCTACCCATGAAGTTGTGAAGAAGGAAACAGAAATTGGTGCTAGTTTTGCTGTCCCACTTTAAACTGTAAAAGTTATAGCCACAGTGCATAATAAGTGTTTAGTTAAGGTATAAAAGGCATTAAATTTGTGGTGGGAAACATGAACAGAAAATGTGCTTCAATTGACAGCAGTGTGTTGCACCAGAAAGTATTGAGACTTCAGCAAGGGATCCCCTTAAACAAGTGATGCCAAGCCATTTACTGCAAGTAAAGTGTGGTTACACAGATTCAGGGAGTGGTTTGGGCAGAAAAATACAAAAATTACTGGCAAGGCTGCATCTGCCAATGAACAAGCTGCTGCCACATTTCTGGCAGAGTTGAAGAAGTTGGTTAGGGTTAGGTACTATCCTCAGTTTTAGGCATCTGCTGGAGGCCTTGGAATATATCCCCAACTATAGGATCAAAAGCTTTGGTTGCCAAGCTCATTCTACCAGAGTGGAAGAAATAGCACAGAGATGGCTAAAGACAAGATACTGCCCACACCTTCTCTATTTATAAAACAGATGTTCTTTTAAAAAGAGTGGAAGCAAGAAAAGTGATCTCATTTTATGTTATTCCACTTTTAAAGTTTTATTGAATTAGACACATTAGAAAACCACTTATATCAGAAGCTCACTGTGTTTTATACACATTGAACACAGCTGTGCTAAATGCCACTGAATTTTTCACCTTAAAATGATTAATTTTATATTATGTGAATTTCACCTGAACAAATGAAAACAAACAAACAGAAAAGCAGCAGAACTCAACCAGCCACTCATAGAACTCCCTTGGGCTGCATTTTTGTTATAAATGTAGGAGTGAAATTGCTGAGAGCACATGGTTTCCCATTTTCACACTGACCAGCAGAGCTGCGAGATCTCTGCTTGCTACTCCACATGCTCCACAGCACTTGGTATTTGTCAGGCTTTTTATTCAATCCATTTTTGGTGGGTGAGGAGTATATATAATATTGAGGCTTTAGTTTATATTTCCTAGATGACTAAGTGACCTTTTCATATGTGTATCAGTCACTTGAATTTTTTATCACAACTGTTTATTTTTATAAAAGATAAAGAACTCTTTTAGGCCCATTAGGACATAGAAGTGACAAAATATTTTGAGGTACCATCAAGTTCAGAGATATTACTATTATTTTGACTTTGAATAATTTTTTATTTTTCAGTTATAGTTGACATAAAATATTATGTTAGTTTCAGGTGGATAACCAAGAGATTAAACATTATATAACTTACTATGTGATCACCCTGATAAATCTAGTACCCATCTACCGCCAAACATAGTTATTATAATATTATAGACTATATTCCCTATTTTGTACCTTTTATATCCCTGTGACTATTCTGTACCTACCAATTTGTATTTCTTTTTTGTTTGTTTATTTGTTTGTTGATCTGAGAGAGAGAGGAACATCAATTTGTTGTTCCACTTATTTATACATTCATTGATTGCTTCTTGTATGTGTCCTGACTGGAGATTGAACTCACTGCCTTGGGGTATTGGGATGATGCTCTGACCAGACGAGCTACCTGACCAGGGCCCCAGTTTGTACTTCTTAACCCCTTCCACCTATTTCACCCATCCATCCCAGCTCCTCCCATCTGGCAACCATCAAAATGTTCTCTGTATCTATGAGTTTGTTTCTGTTCTGCTTATTCATTTTTGTTTTTTAGATTCCACATATAAATGAAATCACATGGCATTTTTCTTCCTCTGACTTATTTCACTTAGCATAATACTCTCTATGTTCATTCACATTATTGCAGATGGCAAGATTTCATTTTTTTATGGCTGAGTCATATTCTACTGTATAAATGCACCCCTTCTTTATCTCTTCATCTACTGATGGACACTTAGGTTGCTTCCTTATCTTAGCTATAAAAATAATGTGGCCATTTAGATATCGATGTATATGTCTTTTTTTCACATTTTGTTATTGTTCAAGTACAGTTATCTCCATTCCTGCCCCCCACCCCAGCCATCCCCACTTCCCACCCTTGATCCTACCCTCCTTTGGTTTTGTCCATGTGTCCTTTATACATTGTATACATCTTTTTGATTTAGTGTTTTGGTTGTTTAGTGGATGTTTAGTGTTTAGTGGTTTCACTGGATAAATAATCAGAAGTGAAATTGCTGGTGTCTTCTTTAACTCTTGTTATATAGCCTTTGTATTAAAGTTTTTTTTGTCTAGTATAAGTCTTGCTACTCCAGTTTTTTATTTGTGTGTATCCACTTTCATGAAAAATCTCTTTCCATCTCTTTACTTTCAGTCTGTGTGTGTCTTTTGAACAGAAGTGAGTCTCCTATAGACAGCATGTATAAGGGTCTTGCTTTGTTATCCACTCAGCCTCCATATGACTTTTGATTGGAACATTTAATTCATTTGCACTTAAAGTAATTGTTGCAATTTTATTATTCATATTTTTATCTTTAACATTTTTTATAATATTGGTTTGAAGCTCTTTATCTGTCTTTCAATTCTAAATGATAGCTTTTCTGGGTAGAGTAATTTTGGGTGTATGTTATTTTCATTATTTTGAATATTTCTTGCCAATTCCCTTTGTCCTGCAAAGTTTCTATTGAGAAAGCAGCTGACAGTCATATGGGAGCCACTTTTCTCTCTTAGCTTTTAAGATTCTCTCTTTGTCTTTAACCTTTTGCATTTTAATTTTAATGTGTCTTGGTGTGTGCTACTTTGGGTTCATTTTGGTTGAGACTTTCTGTGTTTTCTGGACTGGTATGTCTGTTCCTTTACCACATTAGAGAAGTTTTTTGTCATTATTTTTTCAAATAGGTTTTCAATTCCTTGCTCGCTCTCTCTTCCTTCTGGCATCCCAGAAAGAAGTACAAAGGCATGTTGGTTCAGGGAGCCTTCAGGAGTGACTTCTTGGCATTCCATGTGGCAGAGCAGGGAAAGGGTGCCAAAGGAAGAGAGCTGCTCACCCCCAAACCTGCTGAGGTATGGTCCTACTTAACTTGTGCAGAAGTGCCAAAATATTTGCAAAGAGGTGATCATGCCATCAACTTCATTTCTTGCTGCTGCAACCATTGCTCTGTTTCATTGTAGGATTTTTAATGTCCATATGGTGCTTATATGCATTCATTAAAGAATTTGTCAGTGTCTTTGATTCATCTAAAAAGTATCATTGAGCTCCTGCTATATCTTCAACATTGAAGATAAAACACCAAAAAGAAACAAACACCAAAGCCCCTTCCTTCATGAAGATTAAAAATAAACAGTAAATATACACTGTAATGGCAGGGGGGATTACAGGCGCTGTTGAAAAGAATTCAACAGGGTAGCAGGGGAGTGGAAAGAATTCAGCAGGGGGAAGGAATGGAGAGTGGTGGCACCAGATGGCAGGGAAGGTGTTTGAGAATCTAACATTTGAGTAGAGTGCTGAATCAAGTAAGGGATGAACATGCAGGTAGAAAGAACAGCAAGGTAGAGGCCCAAGGCAGGAGCAGGCTTGCTTTGGAGGGACAGCCTGGAGGCCAGAGTGGTTAGAGTACCATAAGCAAGGGGCTTAGAGGCCTGGTTTTTCTTGAGGAATTTGAATTTTACTCCAAGTGTTGGGCTTCGGGCCAGAAAAAACATGAACTGACTAGGGATTTTAAAGGGTAACCCTGGCTACCTCTTGGAAAAGAAACCATCTGACTCCTTGGATCCAGCATACCTGCCTTGCTCCAAGCCTACCCTCTCTCTTCCCAGACTTTCAGATGTGGCTTTGCCCTGTTTGCTCCACGTACCTCTCCAGGTGCCACCTGGCCTTGCATGTCATTGCCCCTGCTTCAAGTATCTGCTTTTGAGTCTGTCCTTACATCCACACCCTGGTGGAGAGAGTGTCCAAGGATAGAGCTGGGGCAAGACCCACTAAAGAAGAACTGACTGACACCTTCTTTAATGTTGCCTGTGCCTTCCACACACTGTCTTGGAGGGAAGAGAAGCAAGCTTGAAATGTCCTGAATGTTTTAGGGTCTTAAAATCTGTGTAGTCTTTCCGTCTGCCACCATTCCAGGTGCATTTCTGAGGTACACAGATCATGTGAGAATTGCACTGACATGATTTCTGTTAACCAGCCTAAAACATTCACTGTCAAGCTCTGTATGGATCGAAGTCACATCTCTGTTGTTAAATACTTTTGCTGCATTAAAATATCCATAGGGTCTATCTGAGTCTGTTAACATGAGTGACTTATAGAAGCCTGAAATACAAGAAAAAGGGAGGAGATTGTATGCCAGACATGAAGAAAAATGGCTGAAAGATGAATAAAAATTACATGTATCTCTTCCTTCTGTAAATAAGTCATGATAAAAGTTAATAAAATCCAGGATCTTCTCCACTTAGAAGAGATGTGACCAAGTGAAACAAATGCTAATCCTAAACCTCTACAGTGGTTAGAAAACTGCCATTTGTTCTTTAAAGACCAGGAAACTTGTGCTGGGATACACTGTTTACCCTATGTGCTAATAGCCAGTGACTCACCATTGTGGGATATAAAGCTAATGTACCCCAAATGACTTTCTCTGACCTTATGTGGTCTGATGATTATATTCCCTTAAGTTTTATTCGTAGCTTTTTTAAACCAACTGTTATGAAATGATAGCAAGTGAATTACATTGAAATTGAAAATTTTTCTGCTCTGTGTATTTTTATTTCAAAATATTACATTCCAAGTTAAAAATTTAAGTATGTTCAGTATATTCAGCTTCTGAGAACTATGGTTTGTGATATGTGTGCTTTTCTCTATCTATGTTATTCCTTAATAATAAATTCAGAAATTGTATCCCAAAACCCTCTTAAGCCTACCTCATCTTATGATTTATAGATGTTTCGAGGGGGAATATTTTATAATGCTTTCCAGAAAAGAATGAAAGGACTGTAAAAGCAAAAAGTGAACTTTCGCTTTTCTCCCTGACAAGTGTGGCCTTGGTCACTGGAGAGTGTTTTGCCATGAGGCTAGCCATAGTGGTTCAAGAATGTGCAGGTGATGGTGTGATCAGTCCAAGGACCACTGGTTCCCATGCAAGGAGAGAGCCAGAATGTGAGGCAGGATTGAGGCAGTCTCTTAAGAATCTCTGTAGTGAATGGAAAGTGTTTCTCTTCATCTTGTGAGTGTTTTTATCCTCAGAGAATGTTAAATAGTGGGTTTTGATTCTTATTACAACCAAGAATTTATCAAATATTGGCTGTGCCAGAGACTGCAGTCCTTTACACAGGGCAGGGAGAGGCAGACTGATGCCTCCTACACTACCCCTCCCTTTAGATATCCTGCCTCCTCTCTCTAATTACAATGTTCTGTGACTATATCCTGAATTACTGTACTCTGAATTTCTTAGAGGTTGAAAATTGGCAACAGAATGAATCTCTGGGCTACAAGAAGGATTCATTTGATCACAGTGGGTAGCCAGCGTATCTCTGTTGCTCTTCAATAAAGAGGGTCTCACTCTGCTGTCATCTAGACCCACCCTTATGGAAAAGGC
This sequence comes from Tonatia bakeri, assembly GCA_004024845.1. Lineage (NCBI taxonomy): Eukaryota > Metazoa > Chordata > Mammalia > Chiroptera > Phyllostomidae > Tonatia > Tonatia bakeri. The sequence continues at coordinate 22,995 of PVIA01006348.1, read as the reverse complement.
AGCAGACTCCATTCGACCTGCTACATAGCATGCAGAGAGTCTGGCTAATGATGAGGGGTTAAATGTGAATATATATATTTTTTCTAAATAATTTATTATAAATGTCAGCCTGTAAGGCAACTGGAATAATTAAAACATTGCAAGAGTTATTTTTCTGTCTGTAGCTGATAACCTCTGGTGCCTAGTGGTCACTGGCTGTCACTGAGGGCATTCATCTCACTCGGTCTACAGATTTTTGTGGTCATGTCCAGCTTAAAGAAAGAGGCTTTTGGAGAGATGCTCTAAAATAGACACATTTAAAGTTCAATGAGTAAGTTTAATGTACTGCTTTTTATATGTTTGAAATAATTAGTAGCTGGTACCATTGAATCTTATTTGTGTTTCTTTGCTTTAAAGAGATGTAGTGTTAGTAAATGTTGTCTAGTAACCCATTGTTAAGATGCTAACATTTGATTTTATAACAAAAGAAACACTTGAGTATAGCAAGGATGTTTGTATATAATTAGTAATAAAGTTAATGTCAGATGACCCAAAGGTAATTTTATACCCATTTTACAGGCAAGGAATAAGATCTAGAACTAGAGGCCAAGAAAACAGATCTCTTCTTTCTCAACACACTGCTCTTTCCACTAGGTGACAGTGTGAAGGTCTATGTGTTGTCATGCTAAAGCTTTGCATGTTTGTCTTGTTACATCACTGAATTTGCAGAGCTCCACAAAGAGGCTTGCGTTAATAACTGAGGGAGAAGCAGAGTTGTTTTTCCATCAGTTTTTGGATGACTATTAAGCATTCTTCACTGTCTCTAGCACTGTAATACTATATAGATAATTTAGGTTGCTTTCATGTAGTTTTTCCCCCATTCACTGTTGGTTCACAACAAGCATCTAGGGAGGAGTTAAAAATGCAGCTGTCATTCTGCTCTCTAAGATCCATGCCACATAGGTCAAGAAACCCATGAAAGAGGTCATATTTATGTTTTTTGTATTTATTTATTTATCCTCACCTGAGGACATTTTTTTCATTGCTTTTAGAGAGAGAAGGGAGAGAGAGAAACATAGATGGGAAAGAAAAGCATTGATTAGTTGCCTGATGCATGTGTCTGGACTGGGATGTGTTCTCGGACCTGGGGTCATATGTGTCTGGACTGGGGGTTGCATGCACCTCTACCAGGACCAGGGATTGAACCGGCAATGTAGGCATGTGCCCTGACTGGGAATCAAACCTGCAACCCTTCAGATATGAGACAATGCTCCAACCAACTGAGCCATGCCAGCTAGGGCCCATTTATATTCCTTGAATGACCATAAGATGGGCTGGGCTGGAGACCATAAGATGTCATGGTGAAGACTCAGGAATACAAAGATATATATGTGAGTGACCTGCTGTCAAAATTCTCAACAACCCAGGAAGACATTCAGGAAGGTGAAACTCGGCATTTCTCCCCCATGTTCCTGTATATTGATAGGTTCTTGCCTTTCTCAGAAGCTTTTCTCTAGTTCCAAGTTACCTGTGCCTAAAGTGACATCCTTTTGCTGTCCAGGATTTCGCTTGTTCCCTTGGCCTTGCTATAAAGGTAGGAATTATGTGGAATGTCTGTTTTATTTAGTATAACAAAAGTGATTATCCCTTTCCCCCATGCCCCAATTGTAGATTTCTTCTATTCATTCATTCATACTCTGTCAAGAAGAAATGGTTCCTTAGTAAACACTTCCTCTGGCCCAACAGGACAGTCCACTTCCCTGAAGAAGGCTAAGGGGTATTGTCTGACCTTTCCCAGGAGTGGATGTCTTGCAGACTGGGACAGCTTCAAGGAAGGTGTCTCGAGCCCTTAGATTATTCCAGGAAGAGCTTAGGTGTGGTGGGTTGACCCTCTTGTGAGCCTCTCTACATAGGGTCCACCTGATTCACACCTGATCTGGGTGCATGTCCAGAATACTAAGACTGAAGATGCCCTGTGGGGTCTTGCTGTTCCCAGAAAACTGAGTTCCCTAACCAGTGCAAGAGTATCTGGGAAATCTGGGTACCCATGGAAGCACCAGGTCAGGACACAACCCCACCTCCCTATTTCTTCTATCCCCGTGGCTCCCCTACTCCTGCTGTCTCTAAGCAGAGAACATCTCTTCCCTAACAAATGTCTTTCCCCCAGCAAAAGGGTATGGTAGATAGAGGGAGATCCTAAACCATAACCCTACCTTGACATGTTGCCCACAACCAGTAAATTTAATTCTTTCAAATAATTTTAAAACCATTTACTGCAGGACTACCAGTGCTGGTGGTGTGCGTGCCCTTCATTTGAAGGCCAGTCCTGACATGCTAGTCTTCCTTTTCAATTATTTGAATGTTTTTGTTTATTTGTCCTGCACAACAGTGTAGTTCTGTGTAAAATGTTATGAATACACCTTGGAATCAGTTTATTTTTTTCTTTTTGGACTAGAAAAAAATAAGAGAGGAATTTAGATCTTGGAAGTATTAATCATTAAACATAATTTATGTAAAAACAAAAACAAATAAATCATTTTCCTCTTTTTACACTATGTGCCCCCTACTGCTTCTGGCTTTGGTCTTCCTAATGTTCTGAGTAGGAGGGCATTCTTAGCTGGGAATTGCTTTGAATGCTTTGGAAATATTTTCCAATATTTGAATAGTATCCTTTCATTAAATCATAGAACACTCTGCCTGGCACGTAACATAAGAGCTTTTCTTTTTTAAGCAAGAAATTTAGGGAAGCCAAGATTCAGTGGTTTTCTGTGTGCTCAACCATAGCGCAGGGCTCAGAGCAGAACACAGTTCATTGACATTATCCACTGCATGCCCTTGCTGTTTTAGAGAAAAAGAATATGTGGAACAAGCAAAGAGAGGCACGACTTAAAGCCATAGTCACAACCCACCATGGCCCTTAGTAACAAGAATGCTTGTTAGATTGGACCTCCCTCATGCTCTGTTGGGCCATTGCTGCTTTCATCTCTGTGCAGGGCAACTCAAGAGTTCCCTGCGTCCTAAGAAGGCTGTGGCAGTACCCTGTAGTATGGAGGCATGTATGCTGGTCCCAGACATCGTAGCTGCCATGCTGCCATCCTTGAATGTGGAGTGGAGGCCCATCAGCTGTGGTTACCAGGAGGCCATGTTCTCTGTATTTGGAGGACAGCTGACTGTAAACATTGCCTAGCAATAAAAAGAGCTGGAGCCAGTTGGAGGGAAGAAGTGGGATGGTTGTTATTAATCTGGCTGAGATGATACATTGTGGTTTAAAATGGAAAAGGAAGGGACAGATTAAATATTGACACTCACTATATTCCAACTGTGGTAGCTTTTGGCTTGTCTGACACAAAAGCATATATTCAGTGGAAGAGGAAATTAAAATCATCTAACTTCTGCTTCAAGGGACTTACATTAAAAAGAAAATAGAGAGAGCTTAATATGATTCATTTCCAGCCTGGCCTCAGTTGAAGAGCTTAATTACTGAAGTCTATAAAAGCTTTTTCTTAATGAGATCACAATGCTATGTGCCCACTGAAACAAATTCTATCTTAAGGACTTCTCTCAAGTCTTTGTCTCAATTTTAAAACACAAGCGAAATAGCCCTGTCCAATGTGGCTCAGTAGATTGAGTGCTGGCCTGTGAAACAAAGGGTCACTGGTTTGATTTCCAGTTCAGGGCACATGCCTGAGCTGTGGGCCAGGTCCCCAGCAGGGGGCATATAAGAGGCAACCACAAGTTGATGTCTGTCCCTCTCTTTCTCTCTTCCCTTCTCTCTAAAAATAAATAAATAGAATCTAATAAAATGAAAATTAAAAAATCAAACAAGTAAAATATATATTTTTTATATTCACAGTGTGCCTATACTATAGATAATATGTATTAAGTAAGTGACATTTATAGTGGAAACTTGAAGAAAATATGTAACCCATAGAAATTTGGGTGTCCTCCCATTGCTTCCCAGGATATAAGCTTATCAATGACTTCTTAAATGATTGTTAAACAAGTCTTGTAACATAATAATTTGTAATTTGGTGTCTTCTTTCTGTACATGCCTTCAAAAGAACTTTTTACTGAAGTTAAAATGGTGAGAATGAACCTAATGTGCTAACATTCAGTTTAAGGTACAACTCAGTCCTTTTTAACTCAGCCCTAGTGCCCCCAGCCTCCCAACATGGTGGTTACAATAGTTCTTAAGGCCTTATTTGGCATCAAGAAGAGGTTTCCTAGTTCACTAAGTTTTCACAGTGAGTAAGCCATTGTCTGAGAAAATGACCTCTTAATGTAAATGTATGGGACTATTCAGAAGGGCTTATGTGTTGGGATTCTGAGGAAAGGCTATTAAAATTCCAATCTACATACATAAATATAGAGTTTCATCAGAGAAGTGAAATCAGAAATTATTTGATCTAATGGCTTCATTTTGTAAATTGGGGAACAGTTTCAATTCCAGTGTCAAAAAGGTGAATGTAGATGGGGGAAGGGGAGCCGGAATTGAGAAAGGAATTGAGCACAAACCTCTTTTGTTCTTTATTTGACAAATCTAAGAGCTTAAAATTTTACTAACAAATGAAATTGTAAATATATCTCATTTATTTCTCTAAGCCTGCCTTTGATTAATAAATGTTTTCTATTTGTAAGCCTAAGAAACAGCTTTGGTGCTTTCACTTACATTGAGTCCATTTATTCATTTTTTAGAGGAAGTACAGGGGTATATTTTTCTCCTTTATGGATGAAATGGTGTTCTTGAAAGGGGATTGTTACTAGTAATGTGGCTTAGTAAAAAGGAAAGACATACATCAAGTATTATTAAACTTTCCTTGGCTATTTCTCAGAATTGGGTCAATAATCTTTATAGTTAAGATAGGTCAAGTATAGGTTAATAAAATGACAAATTCTAGAACAAGAAACAACCTGTTAGGTCATTGGGTCCAGCCCACTTTTCTTAGGCAATTAAGTATTTATTTTGTACTAACATAGAAACTCAGAGGTATTATATGCTCCACCTAGATCCCATAAAAAATCATAAGTACTATTATTTTACAAAATTAAGCAAACTCAGAGGTCTCCATTCATTTTCCAATTCAGGCAGTTTGCCTTTGCCTTCAACTGCTGGCATCTTTATGGAATTCTTCCCCATTGATTTTTCCTCCCTCCCTAAGCCATTTAAGGTCCCTTTTTCATTTTATTATTTTATTTTTATTTTTCATCCTCACCTGGGGACATGCTCATTAATTTTAGAGAAGGGGGAAAGGGAGAGAGAGAGAGGGAGGCAGAGAAACATTGATGTGAGAGAGAGATAACAATTGGTTACCTCATAAGTGCCCCAACTGACCAGGATGAACCCACAGTCTTTTAGTTTATAGGACAATGATCCAACCAGTTGAGCCACACCAGCCAGGGTGGTCCCTCATTTAATTCTGTGATAAACTCCAGACTCCTTAGGTTCACCTGCCACCCTTCTGTCTTCTCCTTTTTTGGCCTGGAGGATATTTAACTATGGAGGAACACGAAGGGTTAGAATACAGAGGAAACAGGCAGCAGGTGTTCTGCATCAGTACCAATGAAAACACAGGAGGAAACAGCAGCAGAGGCAGCTTTGAAGAGGTTAAACATAAGGAAAGTAATTCTGAGTCATGAAGACTGTCAGGAACTAGAGTAGATTATTAAGGAAGATTGTGTAATCTGCTCCTCTAGAAAAAAAAAAAAACACACCTTAAAAATAAGGCAGCCTCATTGACCAGAATGATTTTTGGGAGTCTTTTCCTTAAGCCAGGGGGTGAATCAGATGACCCCTCTTCATCCCTCTTGATTCCATTAAAAGACTTTCAGGGATGAAGTTTCCCAAGTCAGTAACACAGTCTAATGTTTAACAAGGGTTTATTTGATTGAAGACATTAATTTTGTGTTTTCATTTGACCTAAACCTTTCCTGTGTAAATTAAGCTATGTTCCTAGTGGAGGTGAAGAGCAGAAGATATTCTGCCTTTAAACTATCCAGTTATATTTAGAGTGTTTAGAGTTAGGAAGACTCAAGAATTGGCACTGAACTGGGTCACAACATTCGATGGTTTCAGAGAGAAGGACATCATAAAAATTTAATTCTTTTGTTTTGGTATTAGAATTCTCCCATAGTTGAGGCTAACAAAGGGATTGGGAGGTAAGAGGAAAAGAGTTTAATTTCAAGGTTTATGCCAAACCACTGCACTGTAAGCCAAATTAAAACAACATAGTATAAAATGTCATGCTCATACATTTATTTACTCTAGGAAATCTGAAGCAGCCAACCCTAGAACTGCTACCTCAATTGTTGAAGATTGATAACCAAGTAGCACAATGATTAGAACTTCCAGTTAATAATCTTTTCAAATTGTGTGTTATTTAAAAGAAACATAAATATGAATAATAAAATGGCAGTAACTACTTACCTATCAATAAAAACTTTAAATGTAAATGGATTAAATGCTGCAATCAAAAGATGTAGGGTAGCTGAATAGATAAGAAAACAAGACTCATATATATGCTGTCTACAAGAGACCCACCTCAGAATGAAAGATACACACAGACTGAAACTAAAGGGATGGAAAATACATTTCATGCAAATGGAAAGGAGATAAAAGCTAGTGTGGCAATACTTACATCAGACAAAATAGACTTTAGAAATGCTATAAGAATAGACTTTAGAAATGGTACAAGAAGAGACATTACCTAATGAAAAAGAGATCAATCCAACAGGAAGATTAACCCTTGTAAACATTTATGCACTCAACATAAGAATAGCTAAATATATGAAGTAAATATTGATGGCCATAAAGGGAGAGATTGAGAGTAATACAGTTATAGTAGGGAACTTTAACATCCCATTGACATCAATGGATATATCTTCTAGACAGAAAATCAATAAGGAAACAGCAGCCTTAAATGATACATTAGAACAGATTGAATTAATTGATATTTTTAGAGCATTTCACCCCAGAGCCACAGAAAATATGTTCTTTTCAAGTGCACATGAAACAGTTTCCAGCATAGACCACATGTTAGGCCACAAATCAAGTCTCAATAAATTTAAGAAGAATGAATTATATAAGTACCTTTGTCAACTACAATGGTATGAAATTAGAAATCAGCTACAAGAAAAAACTGAAAAATGCACAAACACATGTAGGCTAAATAACATGTTACAAAACAATGAATTGGTTAACAGTGAGATCAAAGAAGAAATCAAAAGACACCTGAGGCAAATGAAAAAGAAAACACAACACAGAATCTATGGGACATAGCGAAAGCAGTCCTAAGAAAGAAATTCATAGCCATACAGGCCTGCCTCAAGAAACAACAAAAATCTCAAATAAATAATCTAACCTTAGACTTAAAGGAACTAGAAGAAAAACAGCCCAAAGTGAACACAAGAAAGGAACTAAATATCAGAGCAGAAATAAATGAAATGAAATGTCTTACAAAAACAATGCAAAAGATCAATGAAACCAAGGGCTGGTTTTTCAAAAAGAGTAATAAGATTGATAAAGCTTTAACCACATTCAATAATAACAAAAGAGAGAGAACACAAATAAATAAAATCAGAAATGAAAGGGAGCTGTGACAACTGACATTATAGAAATACAAATGATTATAAAAAAAATACCACCCATAATTATATGCCAAATTGGACAACCTGGGGAAAAAAATGGACAAATTCCTAGAAATACAATATTTTAGGACAATCAAGAAGAAACAAAAAAATTTTAACAGAATGATTACAACCAACAAAATTGAAGCAGTTATGAAAAAGCTCCCAACAAACAAAAGTTCTGGACTGGATGGCTTCACAGGTGAATTTTACCAAACATTCAAAGGAGAATTAACATCTATCCAGCTTAACTATTCCAAAAGATTCAGGGGGAGGAAAGCCTCCTAAGATCATCTTATGAGGTAGCATTGATCTGATTTCAAAACCAGATAAAGACATTACAGAAAGAAAGAAAATATAGACCAGCATCTTTGTTGAACATAGATGCAAAAATCCTCAACAAAATATTAGCAAATGAATTTAGCAATGCATTAAAAAGATCATATACACCATGATCAAGTGAGATTTATTCCTGGCATGCAAGTTTGCTACAATATCCACAAATGAGTTAACTTGATATACCACATAAACATAAGGAAGGATAAAAGTCATATGATTGTATCAATAGTTGTAGAAAAAGTGGTTGACCAACTCCAGCATTCATTTTTGATAAAACTCTCAACATAGTGGGAAGAGAGGGAACATACCTCAACATAATAAAGGCCATATGTGACAAACCCACAGGTAACGTTATATTCAGTGGGAAAAATTAAAAGTGTTTTCTTTAAGATCAGGAACAAGACAGGAATATCCACTTTCACCACCCTAATTCAACATAGTATTGGAAGTCTCAGCTACAGTGATCAGACAAGAAGACATAGAAGGTATTCAAACTGGAAGGAAGGAGTAAAACTCATTACTTGCAGATGACATGATACTGTATATAGGGAATCCTAAAGATTCTGCCAAGAAATTATTAGAACTGATAAATGCATTTAGTAAAGTAGCAGGATACAAAATAAATATTCAAAATCAATTGCATTTTTTACACCAATAATTAACTATCAGAAAGAGAAACTAAAGAAACAGACCCATTTACAGTTGCATAAAAAAAATGAAATGCCTGGGAATAAATTCAACCAAGTAGGTAAAAAGCCTTTACTAGGAAAATTTATAAACAGTGAAGAAAGAAATTGGAGAAGATACAAATAAATGGAAACATGCACTGTGCTCATGGATAGAAATAATTAACATCAGTAAAATGTCCATACTACCTAAGGCAATCTATAGACTCAGTGCAATTCCTGTCAAAATACCAATGGCATTTTTCAAAGAACTAGAACAGATAATCCAAAAATTAAATGGAACCACAGAAGACTTTGAATAGCCAATCTTCAATCTTGAGAAAGAACAACAAAGTTGGAGGTATCATGCTACCTTATAATAAAGGATACTAGAAGGTTATCATCATTAAAACAGCATCATACCACTGTAAAAACAGACACATAGTTCAAGGGAACAGAATAGAGAGCCCCCAAATAAACCCATACCTATATTATCAATACATATGTGACAAAGAAGACAAAAACATGAAGTGGAGTCTCTTCAATAAATGGTGTTGAGAAAACTGGACAGATACATGCAATAAATGAAACTAGAACATTTTCTTTCACTACATACAAGAATAAACTCAAATGGATTAAAGATGTAAATATAAGACTCAAAACCTTAAAATTCCTAGAAGAAAACATAGGCAGTAAATTCTCTAACATTTCTCTTAGCAATATACTTTTCAGATATATCTCCTTAGGCAAGGGAAACAAAAGAAAAATAAACAAATGGAACTACATTAAACTAAAAAGCTTTTATACAGCAAAGGAATCCATCAACAAAATGAAAAGACAATCTACTGAATGGGAGAAGATATTTGCCTATGATACATCTGGTAAAGGGCTAATATTCAAAATTTATTAAAAAATTATAAAGAATTCATACAACTCAACACCAATGAAAACAATGTAATTAAAGAAATGGACAGAGGACTTAAGTAGACATTTTTCCCAAAAGGACATACAGATACCAATAGACGTGAAAAGATGCTAAGTGTCACTAACCACCAGAGAAATGCAAATTAAAACCAAAATGAGATATCACCTCACACCTGTCAGAATGGCTAACATCAATAAATCAACAAATGACAAGTGTTGGTGAGGATGTGGAGAAAAGAGAACCGTCGTGCATTGTTGGTGGGAGTGCAAATTGGTGCAGCCACTGTAGAAAACAATATGGAGTTTCCTCAGAAATATAAAAATGGAACTCCCTTATGACCTAGCAATTCCACTTCTGAGTACATATTTGAGGAAATGTAAAACACTTTCAATATATATATATGCACCCCTGTGTTCATTGTAGCATTATTTACAATAGCCAAGATGAGGAAGCAGCCTAGATTTCCATTGATAGATGAGTGGTGAGAAAAAGTAGATTTATGGTAATAATACAAATAAATAATACAGTGATTAATAAATAATAATGCAAAAATAAACTGTGTTTTGCATACTCACAACTATAAACCTATTTTTGCTCAGCCTATATACAATGCAATATTACTCAGCCATAAAAAAGAATGAAATCTTACCATTTTTGACAACCATGGATGGACCATAATATCATGGATGGTATTATACTAAGTGAAATAAGTGAGACAAAGAAAGGTAAATACTATATAATTTCACTTATGTGTGGAATCTAAAGAAGAAAACAAACAAACAAAACAAAACAGAATCAGACTCAGATATACAGCATGGGAACATAGTTAATATTTTAATAACTATGTATGGTGTCAGATTGGCACTTGAAATATCAGGGATCACTTTGTGATTGTGTGGTTGTCTGACTACTATGGTGTATACACCTGAAACTAATATAAAATAAAATTGAATGTCAAAAAATAATTTAGTCAAATGGTGCTTTTATTAGTTGAAAAATCATAAAAAGTACATATATTCAGGAAATGCAGGAAGATGAGTTTTAAAGCCATAATGTTCAATTTATTAGTAATTTCCATCCAGCCTGTTGCCTGACTCATAATGAGCCTTCTCCAGTCTAAGTAAACTTTAGACTTCTTAGGGAATTTTATTTAGCTTCTTTTTTACAGCTTATTCTATATTTTTAATCTTCCTTAATTATTACCATTTTTTTTTCAAAAATAGTTCACTAAGCTGCAAAGAAGGTGCAAGTGGCTTCCTTGTCAGAATATCAGATCAATACACATTAAGGGAGCCTTAATTTTCTTGTATCACAATGGAAGGAAGTCCAGGTGAGAATGATATTGAAGAAATTCCTTTCATCACACACCTTCTCCAGCTGTGGAAAACCTCCATAATCCCTTCTCTTTTTCCCTCTCAACTCTTGTGTTTTTTTGGATATTATTATATTGGAAGCAGTCACGTTTTTATTCTCCTAACAATAATAGACATCGCCATTTTCTTATTTCCTGTTCACACCATCTCCAATTTCCATCTACAACCTTCCTGATTGACAAATAATTTTGGTTTCCCACTTAGAAGCACACAGGAGGCATAGACAAGTTGTCCAAGGCTTTGAAATTTGGAAATACTAGAAATAACTTGAAACTGTTTGTTAACAGAGGGTTGTTGGATCTTTTACAAAATATTCGGCTAATCTCTTAGAGTCACTGTGTATAAGATCTTAGCATCTAGCTGCGTTGGGCTGGCCCCAATCAAGCACAGGAACAGCATCTCTCTGTTTATTTTCCTTCCTTGGCACATTTGAGGAGTTATCTCTTGACTCCATTCTCCAGAGCTCCTCCTTTCCTGTGAGGTAATGTAGGTGATGTCAGAGTGCAGAGGTGTGTATCTCTCTGTCTCTCTCTCCTTGTCTCTTTCTGTGTCTCTTTCTCTCTCTGCAGGTCTCAAGTGTTCTTTTATGTTGTTCACACATAAGAGTGCCTTTTGAGGAGGGGGAGGGCTTTGCCTTAGCATCATGCTTTCTTGCTCCCTCCCTGGAATAATGCCTATGGGAAGGAAGCATTATTCCCAATCCTTTGGTGAAAGGAATTAGACTGGTGAAAGTTTGCATTGTCCCTTGTGGGTTTTCCTTTGTGGACCCTTGTGAAGTTTGACATTCAGTTGCTGACTCCCAGAATAAAAGTCCCATCTTTCTAACTAAATAAATCTTATGTCAGAGGCTTCATCCAGTAATAATATGAAATATTTAAATTACAGGAGTCTTGAACATTTCTGTAAATGTTTCTGTAGGATTATATGCTTCAGCATGATTGCATATTGTTGACAGTAACCACAGAGATCATCGAGGAACAAGTTATGAGACCTGTTGTGAATCAGCACCATGGTGCCCATATTTGTGAGGTCATAAAAATGGTCATCCAGAATCAAAGTCAATAGTGTAATAATTTTTTTTTTAAGAATAGAGAAAAACCCATTGGCGATCTACAACATTTTCAAATATTACAAGTGTTGAGGTAGCTTGAAGTGGGCTTTAAGCCCTATCTACCCACCCCTCTTTTTTGACCCGTTCTCACTGACAGGATGAAATGAGGATCAACCCCAGTGTTTCCAGATTTACAGGCACCAGCAGAGGTGGTTGTGAAGGGGAAGGGTCTCTGTGCAGCCTAGGGTGTATAAAAGATATTGCAGGAAGTCAGTGCTGTGGCTGTCATTGTTAGGGAAAGAGAGGGGGCAGGGAGTAGATTGGGGGGCTTATTCTTTTTCTCCCATGCCTGCTGACCCGATCTCAGCAAAAACCCTTACTTTCCTGTTTTCAATTCTAAACAGGTATGATGGCTAAGTTTAATATTAATGAGCATAGTAACAATAATAAAACTGGCATCAGCATCAAATGAATGTGGCCTCCTACAGTAAAAATATTTACCCGATATGTCCTGCCAGTTAGAGATTTTGGCATTAAACCTAGACATTACCTCATTCTCCTGGGCAGACAGCCGATTTTGATGCTAAGCAAGTCTGCAGAAGTGAAGAGCTGAATACCTACCTGATTAGTTGCAGAGCCCCAGATCCTGGTTGTTGGAAGTGATTTCCTTGAGTGTGTTTCTGTCTGTCTGTCTGTCTCTCTGGGTCTTGCATTTAGTTCCTTTCTCCCTCCAGCCCTTCATGGGGTTGTTGTTGTCTATTTTCAAACTGTGTTGATTTTTTTTAAATCTGGAAGGACACATTGTGAAAAGGTGTACCAGCCAGGTAAGCAGGTATTAATATACATAGAGATCTGAAAGGTCAGAATCAAGAGGAGGAAAAGTAAAGTACCTGTCTGTGTATGGCAGTGTGCACACATTTGTGCACGCACACATGCAGAAATATGCTCACTCTCAAGGAGACATGCTCCTCTCTTTTTGTAAGAATCAGGGACAGATGAGTGAAACAGGTTGTTTTTTTGTTTTGTTTTATTTTTTAACTTGTTTTAATTCATGATAAATACAAGGAGCATTCCATAATGAAGGAAATTTTATTTCAAGATTTCTAGCAACTAAAATAATATCTTGAAACATTTGAAATTGTACTAAAAATGTGTTGTTTATACTTGTAACCTAAGAAAATATAATACTTACAATCCTTTCTTTCTACTGGGCTCAAATCCTTTTAAAATTTGTACTGTACACAATATAGAAGTTCCAAATAAGCACAATAGATAAATATTGGTCTGAACATAAAATCTTTGGGTAATATTAAAACTATTAAGAAGGCTTTGAATTACAGTATCACCGAAGTACCATGCATTCATTCCCTAAGTTTTCCAGCTAGGGTATGGAAAACCACTCCATCTGTTTCTAGGACTAGTTTGCCTATGTTTTCTTTAGCTCATGATTCAAAGTTTCATATCATATATGTTTTGTACTATTACTGCTAAGAGTGACTTACTTTTATCAAATCTCTTCTAAATTTCCTTCCTTGAGCTAAACAGTCTTTATGTTGGCCCTGATCATTAACAAGCTCTTAGGATTGTTTCAAGGTATATTTTGTGATCTTTTTTTTCCCTAAAATACTCTTATTTGGGTTTAAGTTGTACTAATTCCTTTATACACCTATAACTGAATACTGATTATTGATCTGTGTAAAATTACCATATTTTTGTGTATGAAGTTTATTCTTACCACCAAATCATTAAAAATGTTAATACTAAAAGTAAACAATATGGCTATGTAGTAAATTCTTAATTATTTGTTGACTGTTTACAAAAGAAAAAATATGTAGAGGAAAAGATAATGTAACTTCCTGCTGGTGACAGAATGAGCCAAGCCCCGTAGCTCTGCTTCTTACATAGTCTCTACCAGCATGGGCCATGATTACCCAGAATCCACAGGTTTGACATTCAATAGGGACATATACTGGGAAGATAGTTTGGGCCAGGCCTATGAAAGTCATTTGCCTGTGAAACAGATCTAATGATTTGGGGTGAATTTCGACTTTTTCACAGTGTCCATAGAGAGCTCAGCTCTCTGGGAATCATCACAGGACTGTGCAGTCATTCATGGAGCAGTGTCATATTGACACACTTAGATCTGTTCTCATCAAACAGCTCACCATGGGCTATCTATAGGAGGGATGGATTCCTTTCTACCTTTCAGGAACTTTAGGTCTAGATGATTGTTGTAGGCCAGTGGATGCAGCAAGGATCTAATGTAATAGAAATAATTTGTGGGAAGAAATGCTTGTGAATGAAGGGTGACAACAGGGTTTATTGTATAAGTCAAGATTATTTGTATTAACATGAACATGAAATGCTGATAGTATTATATTGAATTTTAAGTTTTAGCTGTGCATTTAATTCTCTTCCTTATGGTTTATCTATGGCCACTATCAACTGATGGCATGTGATAAAGTATTTATCAATTTATATGCCTGCAAGTGAAGTGTGATACCAAAGGTTTTATTTATTTATTTATTTTTACTTATTTTACTCCATGATTTTTTCCCCTTGGCTATATGGAAAAAGGCCTAAATACCACTAGAAATTGTATCACTGAAAAATGCATCTCTTTGTGTCCCAGCAATACTTCTATTCTATGCAGTCTTTGAAAATCCTTTTTTGTGGACAGTTGGCAGTCTGCCACTGTTTCCAACAGGTTACATGTTTCACTACCACCAGATACTGGGACAAATGGTGATATGTATGGTCTTCCCTCTCCTAACTTAAAAAAAAATCACAAAAAAACCCTTAAAGACTCAAAATAGGAATTGAGACTTCAAAATCTTCTGGATTTTTGTCTTTAAATGTCAGATAAGGGGAATAGATATAAAAAGGAAAGAGGAAAAGGATCAGAAAGGAGCTTCCTTGCTGTGAAACAGACCTGTGAATTCAACTTAACACAGCTCAGTATGTGATAGAAAGACTGCAGGTATGGGAAATACAAGCATAGGTGTGCTAGAGAGGACCCCGACAAGCAAAGCAATGTGCATTTTGAATGAGACCCATTCTGAAGTGAATTTTGTTGTATTTTGTGAGAACATCATAGGCTATACATCAGGCCAAAAATGAGAAAGACCATGGATTTAAAGAAGAATATCCATTGTCTTTAAATGTTGCACACTCAAAAATAAATAAGTAATGTAAAATACAATTTTTTTTCTTCTGTGAGACACAGGAATGTGAATTAAGATTGGTCTGGCCATTGATTAATAATTTTATGCCAATGTCTCCACAAAAATGCCCCAATTACTTGCCATTGCCTTTTGTTGTGGATGCTGATGTAGGAATATCCATCCTTTATAAGAGTTGCCATCCTTCTCACCAGAGGATCTGCAGAGGCTGTGGAAGGGTACTCAGAGAGGGTGGCTTGGACTGAAGAGCTAGCTGAGAGTTTTTACTGAATGTATTTAGAGTTAATATATTCTTTTCTTAAAAGAAAATTTTATTTATTCTTTTAGAGAGAGGGGAAGGGAGAGAGAAAAAGAAGGAGAGAAACATAGATGTGTGAGAGAAAGATCAATTGCTACCTCTTGTACACATCACCACTGGGAGTGAACCTGCAACCCAGGCATGTGCCCCTGGAATCAAACCAGGGCATTTTGCTTTGTGGGATGACACCCAACCAACTGAGCCACACAGGTCAAGGATAGAGTTCATATATTCTGATAACTGAAATTTGAACCACGTTGTGTTGAGGATGGTATTATTTAATTGAACTATAGTAACCAATTTTTTTCATATTTTAACTGTGTAAAGCAAGGATAACCTGTACACATTTAATCTGGAACAGAACAAGTAATATGTTTTTATAGGAATTGGAGCCCATTATTTCTAGTTAAAACTGTATCAGTAAATAAACACAAAGAATGATTGGTATGGTTGCCAGATCGGAGGGGGTTGGGAGAATGGGTGAAAAGAGTGAAAAAGATTAATAGGTACAGAGGGCCAGTTAATACTAAAAATAGTCTCAGGAATGTAAAGTACTGCATAGGGAATGTAGTCAATAATATTGTAATAACTATGTATGGTGTCAGAAGGGTACTAGACTTATTGGGGTGAATACTTTGTAATGCATATAAATATCTAATCACATTATGTACCTGAAACTAATATAATATTGTACATGAACTGTAATCAAAAAATAATTTTGTTAAAAAAGGAAAGGAATTCTGACCTATGCTATGACATGGATGAAATTTGAGGACATTAAGATCAGGGAAATAAGCCAAGTACTATGTGATTCCACTTGTATAAGGTACCTGGAGTAGTCAGATTCATAGAGACACAAGGTAGAATGGTGATTGCCAGAAGTTGTAGGGTTGGGAGGAATGGGAAGTTATTGTTTAATAAATATAGAGTTTCTGTTCTGCAAGATCAAAAGAGTTGTGGAGATGGATGGTGGTGATGGTTGCCCAACAGTGTGAATGTACTCATACCACTCAAATGCAAGCTTTAGAGAATGGGTATGTTACTGGTTACTGTCAGTTTGTTCTTAATTTCAGTGCCTCTGGTTATATTTTGCTTGCTTGTTTGTTTTGTTGATTAGGTTCCACTTATAGATGAGATCATAGTAACCAGAGGTGGGAAGGGATAATGGGGGGAAAGGGGGAAAGGTTGTTAAGGAACATGAACAGAGGACACATGGACAAAGCCAAGGGGGGTAGGATTGAGGGTGGGAGGTGGGGATAGCTGTGATGTGGGAAAGCAGTGGGGGGAAATTGGAGACAACTGTACTTGAACAACAATTGTGGAAATGAAATGAAATAAATGAAATGAAGTGAAATGAAATGGTTATGTTAAATTTTATGTTATATGTATTTTACCATAATTTTAAAAATTTACAATCTGCAGCAGTAACATCTGGGAGACTTTTTGCACGTCACTCAGCCTCCTTGAATCTCATTTTTCTCTTCTATAAAAGGTCATATGACCTTTAGAAAGTCTCTTCCATCTTTGGAACTATTTGATTTGATGATTTGGGGGTACTTTAAAAGCATTCCAAGAAAGTCATAAAGGTGATTAAAGGGTTAAAAATGGAAACATCTAAGGAAAGATTAACCTGGTTAGCTTTCCTGATGTATAATAACTAATTTCAGCACCCTGCGAGGTTCGTATCGGGAGCCTGGTAAACAACTCTCCATCGCCATTATAGAAAGTGGGAGCAAAGAGGCCAAACCTGAAGGATGAGGAAAAGATGCTCCGTGGACGTCAAAGATGTAAAACATCTGGTGTGTACATTATTGTGACTGCTAATGTATTTAATTGAAGACATTTCTTGGGCATATAAATTAAGTTTATAGCAAGGAGTACTTGTACTGCTTATCACTAAAGTTCTTTGAATTTTCTTCTAGCAATTATTGTGTTTATCTAAGATGGGTTACAAGGCAAACCATAGCGTTATGTTTTTAATGTAATTTCCCTTGTTTCTTTTGATGAGTGTCTCTTGCACTGGCCTTCCAGGATGGATATAGGCTTAGTAGGGAAATATGGCAATATTTTAGCTACACTACTTTTGTGGCCCCTCAGTTGCAAATCTTTGGTGGCATGAAGTACCTGATACAATCAGAAATGTCTTCCCAGAGTCACAATATATGATTGTTCTTTTTATATTCCTGTGTAATTAATAGTGACTTAATCATCAGTGGCCTTGTTTCCTATGGGCAACTCTGTAGGAAAATATTTTTAAACAGGAACATCCTATATACCCTACATAGACTTTGTAAGGCATTTAACATGAGTTTCTAGAGTGGAGAAAGTTGACTGCTTACAATTCTGGTGCTGGGTTCCTTTCAAATGTTGATGATTTTGAAAGTGTATTATGTCCCTGATAGATTTGGTGCTTTTGTTATTCTCATGGTAGTTTTATTAGATTCATTGATTAATTTTATGTGGTGCATAGTTTCTATGTTAAATCACCTTGATAAATTGTTTCTTGAATAGCTTTGACCACTACATTTAACTGAGAAAATTGAAGATTGATTTTCCTAGTATTCTGCCTCATCTCACTTCCAGTTTCTGGAATCTGGCCTGCCTAATACTTCAGAAAGCATTTAAATAACAGTAGATAAGTCACATTTCCCACATTAGCACTGTGAGACAAACACAAGATGGTTTGGTAGGTGGGCCAGTCTTTTTCTTTATGAACTTTTTTTGCTATACTTAAATAGTTAAAAGTAATTAAATTACACACTCCTTTCCTTTCTCTCATTGGGAAAAATTCATACTTCAGCTGCAGATGTTCCTTGGGAGGAGTTGACAGGGGTACTGAGTGTGCTCAGCTGATGGGTGGATCATCACAGAATTTGCCTCTCATCTTTCTTGCCCAATCAGTTCATGACAACTCAGTTTTCTGTGAACTTCAAGAGTTTTTGCTGAATTTTCTTCTCATGTGGGAAACGCCAAGGCCCCAAGCCTTGGAGATATGTTGGACTTCCATTTCACTGGAATATGTTAGAGGTTATTTATAAAATACTTGTTAGACCAAAGTAAGAGTAGAAAGTGGATCCTAACCAAGCACATTAGCCTTTTAAGTTTGCAACATATAAGAAAGTTTAGAAGTCCAGTTGATGAAAACTCTGGTTTAAGTCAGTACTTGGAGAAATTTTAGACACATAAATGGAGAATTATTGGCAGAAAGTAATAAAGGCTTTTCAGCTATGAGGTTCATAGCATATCATTTGGGATAACTGCAGGCAATTGGGATGATGAAAAGAGGATGATTCAAACAGTCTCAGACAGAGTTGTCTTTACCTGCTTTATGTTTAATGTTTTACTACTTTTCAATGGGAAAGTGGAGAAATTGGAAATTACTGTTGTACTTCATTTGTGGTATGTTTAGTATACTAAACTCTTACATTTACTTCTAGCAAACTGTATAGAGTTCTTATTTCATAATATGGACCTACCTGTTTTCAAAGAATCCATAACCTTTGGAGTGCTGAAGTCCTGGGTTGAATCATGACTTCTTTGACTTTTTCTTATCTATACAATGAAATAATAAATTGATTTCATGGAATTGTTTTAGGAT
Organism: Tonatia bakeri; assembly: GCA_004024845.1. Lineage (NCBI taxonomy): Eukaryota > Metazoa > Chordata > Mammalia > Chiroptera > Phyllostomidae > Tonatia > Tonatia bakeri. Next base: position 3,962 of record PVIA01006348.1, on the reverse strand, counting down.
TTATTTTTTAATATATTTTATTGATTATGCTATTACAGTTATCCCATTCCCCCCCTTCACTCCCCTCTACCCTGCACACCTTCTCCCACACACATTCCCCTCCTTTAGTTCATGTCCGTGTGTCCTACTGGTAAGTTCTTGGCTTCTATATTTCCCATACTATCCTTAACTTTCCCTTGTCTATTTTCTATCTACCATCTATGCTACTTATTTTTCTTCTTTTTCTTAGGTAAGTCCCTTTAACATTTCATATAATAAGGGCTTGGTGATGATGAACTCCTTTACCTTGACCTTAACTGAGAAGCACTTTAACTGCCCTTCCATTCTAAATGAAAGCTTTGCTGGATAGAGCAATCTGGGATGTAGGTCCTTCCTTTTCATGACTTTGAGTACTCCTTTCCAGCCCCTTCTTGCCTGTAAGGTCTCTTTTGAGAAATCACTGACAGTCTTATGGGAACTCCTTTATAGGTTACTGTCTCCTTATCTCTTGCTGCTTCTAGGATTCTCTCCTTCATTTTTACCTTGGCTAATGTAATTATGATGTGCCTTGGTGTGTTCCTCCTTGGGCCCAACTTCTTTGGGACTCTCTGAGCTTCCTGGACTTCCTGGAAGTCTATTTTATTTGCCAGATCGGGCAAGTTCTCCTTCATTATTTGTTCAAATAAGTTTTCCACTTGTAGCTCTTCCTCTTCTCCTTCTGGCACCCCTATAATTCAGATGTTGGAATGTTTAAGATGTCCTGGAGGTTCCTAAGCCTCTCCTCATTTTTTTTTTTTTTTGAATTCTTGTTTCTTCATTCTTTTGTGATTCGATGTTTCTTTATTCCTTCTGGTCTGCACTGTTGATTTGAGTCCCAGTTTCTTTCCCATTACTGTTGGTTCCCTGTATATTTTCCTGTATTTCACTTAGCATTGCCTTCATTTTTTCATCTAATTTGTGACAAAATTCCACCAGTTCTGTGAGTATCCTGATTACCAGTGTTTTGAACTGTGCGTCTGATAGGTTGGCTATCTCTTTATCACTTAGTTGTATATTTTCTGGAGCTTTGATCTGTTCTTTCATTTGGGCCATTTTTTTTTTTTTTTTGGTCTGGATGCGCATGTGTTGGAGTGAGGGGTGGAGCCTTAGGTGTTTACCAAGGCAGGCAACCCGGTGGCTGGCTTGTGACACTGTGGGGGAGGGGTCTGAGAAGGAACAATGGCGCTTGCTCCGCCCTCTGCCAGATTTCAGTCACTTCTGGCACTGATTCCTTTGTGGGTGGGTTTGTATACATCCTGGGACCCTGTGGGTCTCTCCAACGAACTCTCCTCTGAGGCTGGGAGTTTCTCCTGGCACCCCAACCCTCACAGGTGTTTTCAATTAGTGTTTTGAGGCTTTATTTCTCTGTGCTGGGACCCTGGGTTGTGTAGTTCATCCTGCTCCCCAGTTTTGCCTGGTTTATCTGCAGGTGAATGTGGAACTGTCCGGCCCACCAACCACCTTGTGTGCCATACCCCTCCACAATCCGCTGCTTTGCTGGGTCTGCTAGCTGCCACTTTGCATGCCCAGGTCTGCCAGCTGCCCTGCCATGATCCCTCTCTGTCCAGTCTCCCTGACTCAGCCCCTCCAACCATTCTGGATGAATGTGTGTCTGCTTTAACTCCTTGGTTGTCAGATTTCCCTATAGTTCAATTTTCTGTCAGTATTGGTTGTTTTTTGTTTTTAAATTGTTGTTGTCCTTATTTTGGTTGTGCAAGGAGGCACAGCGTGTCTACCTACACCTCCATCTTGGCCACAAGTCCAGAATTGTTTTAGGATTTAAATGAATGCAAATAAATCACCTAGCTCATTAATATATATCAGATACTGAAAAATATTAATTTATTTCCTTTCTCCCTTCATAATCAAATAACCCATTCTTGTATAATTAAACATAGATATTTGAGTCAGGTGAACCTAGCTTATAGATGACATACTGGGGCCAAAATAGAGACCCACAAACTAATGATGTACATATGGTATCCCTAACTGGAGTGCTACTTGTTATATGGAGTCTTTCTTAATTGTTATTCTATTACAATTGTCCAATTTTCCCCCTTTTACATAGTCCTAATGACTATTCAGATTTAGTATTGTGTCTATGTGTATGTTCATTTGAAGAAGCTGTCAGTCCAATGGTATCGCAATACTTTAAATTCTACTTTGAGCAGCTGTGTCTTACTGGTCATTCCAGAATCAGATTTAAGTAGTACAGATTGATGATCTGCGCACACCCATAAATCCCAAGATGAAAAACAGGCCCATGTTGCTGCCACAGTCTCTTCTAGTATCCCATTGGGCAGATGAGAGCTCCAATTTCAATGTCTCTGCTCAGATTGGTGTCATCTTGCTGTTTATAAGTGAACAGGATGGAAAGGCTCTCCTGAATGAAAGAGGTTAACTTTGCACTGTGATGTAGTTGAAAGGTGGATTAGCCAAAACACTACCAACTCTGTACCCCTTTGGACTAAACACTGAAGATGTTTTAATAGGTGGACAACTTTTTTATTCATGGACTTTCTTTTGCTATATTTAAGTAGTAAATTTGCTATATTTAACAAGTAATTAAATTATATGAATTTTAAGGGGTCAGCTGTTGCTAGAGAAAGAATGTAAACAGTAGAACACCATATAAATAGTTCTCTGTTATGGAGATGTCCCTACCTTGTGCAAAACACTGGCATGCACTCTTCTATTTCATGAGAGCTTGCCTCTGTAATTACACCTGTTTTAAATAAACCAAAATACACGATGAGCTGCCTGTGAGCATAAGGGAGGAAATGTGAGTAGTTCTAACATTGCTTTTTGTAAAGCTTCCAGATAGATAGCAAAAGATACAAGACAAACAGGTTTCTGGTCTTAGATGTGGTTGTTTCTCTTGTGTTTCAGTTTGATTGTAGCTATGAAAGCTAAGTGTGTCCCAGAAGCCTTCTGGTTATAGGACAATTGTCTTTAAAATACTGAAAGAGAAACTTTGGATTGTCAGATAAATCAAGCCATTGAGCAGAACGTTTAGGTGAATTTTCAGAAATGTACAGGTGTCTGAACTGTTAATGTGCAACATTAATGGAAAGTCCCCTCAGGTTTTAACCACCTGTTGAAGAAATCTCAGTAGACTTAAAAACTCAGATTTAAATTTCCATCATTTAACAGTGGTTTCACTTTTTTTTGTATTTAATTGGGAATGTTCTTAAGTTGAAATATTTTGGTTTCTAAAAGTCTCTATACATGGGTCTTTGGGCCTATATCAAGATTTATTTACATCTCTTCCTTCTGCCCTACCCCCAAAACTGAAGGTACAAAGATTGAGAATGTTGAAAATACATGTTACCATAAAAAAGTTCTAATCATATTCTCTATAGCAGTAAAATCATGAGTGATTTCCTTTAATGATGTTCTGAAGAATATATTTTTACAGAAAATTCTAGACCTCTCTGCTGCTGAGGGCATTCTTATCTTTGTTCACTTGTCACTTCAGTCTTATAAGCTGAAGAGGCCCAATGCTGATCCAGTGAGCATCTCTTCTTCCCCTGAGGCTGAAGTTGAGGGTGCGATTTGTATAGACATCTAAGGAGGTAGGCAGAACCATTTCTCTGTGACAGCAAGATTCTTCACCGACATATGCTTATAGTTAGGTTCTTTATTGTTTGGGTGGCATTCTAAATTCCAGTTGTTCCTAAAAACCAATAGAGCAGCACTTCAAATTGACACTGTTTTTGATTCAGGGATGAGTGTCTCAAAACATCAATGTATTTTAATCCTAACAAGTTTTACAGACTCTGGATGAGGTTGTATAAAATGAGTTTGAATTTGTTACTCTGGAATGTGACAGTTCACTGGCAGAAAAAGCCTTCAGCAATACTTCCCAAATGACACTTTCTTTGAAGGAAAATGGCCTGGTGTCAGTCAGTCTGTGCTCCTCAGGCAGCAGGCATTCCTTAGAA
>PVIA01006347.1:58581-99074 GCA_004024845.1 Tonatia bakeri | reverse complement strand
GAGGAAGGCCATTCCCCTAGGGTCCCAGTAGGGCTCAGCTAGAGGTATTGCCCTGGGAGTGCCGAGAGCCCCATCTGGATTTTCTTGGTGCAACTTCAGAGCCTCTTCATTTCCTTATTTAACACCAGCCTCCACTCATCCCCCTTAAACAAAGAATTTAGTAAGTCTTGTATGACTGCTCAACTGGGATGATGGGTGGCAAAAACTGACACAACCAAATCAGTCATTTTAGCAGGATCATCCCTATGAGAAGGGTTTGAGCTTTCCTTGCTTAACAGATCCAATGTAGAAACGGGAGTGTGTGCCCAATAATATCCAGCAGGCTGGCCCTCTGGCCCTTCTCCCACTGGAAGTCTCCACAAAGGATATTGCCCTGACCAAGTAGGTGCTTTTTCTCCACCGAATTTGGTTCCCTGACAGGTTCAAGACTGCAACTGAGTTCTTCCTATATTTTGGAGATCAAACCCTTGTCCAAGGAATCATTTGCAAATACCTTTTCCCATACAGTTAGTTCCCTTTTCATTTTGCTGACGTTTTCTTTAGCTGTGCAGAAGTTTTTTTATTTTGATTCAGTCCCATTTGTTTTTCTTTCCTTTATATCTCTTGTTCTGGGGAACATAGCAGTGAAACTATTGCTAATTGGTATATCTGAGATTTTCCTGCCTATGTTGTCCTATAGGACTTTTATGGTATCATGAGTTATATTTAAGTGTTTTATCCATCTTGAGTTCATTTTTGGGCATAGTGTAAGTTTGTGGTCGAGATCCTTTTTTTTTTTTTCCCCTGTAGCCATCCAGATCTCCCAACACCATTTGTTGAAGAGGCTATTTTCACTCCATTTTATGCTTCTGCCCTCTTTGTCCAATATTAATTGACCATAGAGACTTGCGGTTATTTCTGGTCTCTCTATTCTGTTCCATTGATCTATGTGTCTGTTCTTTTGCCAGTACCAGACTGTTTTGATTACTGTGGCTTGTAATATAGTTTGATATCAGGTATTGTAATCCCTCCTACCTTGTTTTTCTTTCTCAACGTTGCTGTGGTTGTTCAGGTCATTTATGGTTCCATATAAATTTTTGAAATGTTTGTCCTATATCTGCAAAATATGTCATTGGCATTTTAATATGGATTGCATTGCAACTCTAGATTGCTAGATTTATTTGTGTCTTCCTGAACTTCTTTCTTCGGGTTGTGTAGTTTTCCAAATACAGTTCTTTTACCTCCTTGGTTAGGTTTATTCCTAAGTACTTTATTTTTCTTGTTGTTGTATCAAATGGGATCTATTTCCTGTTTCCATGTCTCATAGTTCATTGTTAGTGTACAAAAATGCCTTCGATTTCTGAATTGGTCCTGAGAGAAGGTTAGCATGGCTTACATTCTGTCCTCCGCCATCTCACCTCTGAAGGCTCATTTGGCTTTTAAAAAAATAAAACCTATTGGGATGGCATTGGTAAAAAGGGTTTCCAGTATACATTTCTATGACATTAGGTCTGTATATTGCAAGGTGTGCCCCCCACCTACAGTCAATCCATCTTCCATCACCATATATCAGGTCCCCTCCACTCCTCACCCCCTTCCCTCTGGCAACCACCATATTGCTTGTCAAAGCCAAGAGTTGCTGTTTAATCTCTTAATCTCCATATTCCAGTTCAGAAAAATCTGTTTTGTTTTCCTGCATTCAGAGGTTTAGCACTCATTGATGCAGATCCTGGGGTACAGGATCCGTGTGCATGTTGTGGCTGCTAATAACAAATACACACAAACTACAGAAGTCCTGTGGAGAAAAAGGGACGGCACAGCCACTCCCTAAGAGAGAAAGAGAGGGTCCTGGCACCTGCCTGGAGAGGCTTTTATTGCTTTTCTGGGTACATTCCATTGAGGATGGTCCTTTTTAGCACCCACAAGTTGTCTGCAGGTGATTACCTTTTACAGATAACAAAGGAGAGAATGCTGTTAATTACTTGAAAGAGAAAGATGTTGCAGACCGAGGGGAAAAGTGGTTGAACCAGTTACACTCTGTACTTGGGAGTTTTAGCACAGACTTTAGGAAGTTACAGTAAGCTCTTGCTGCCTCAATTCAGAGTGAGGGAGTTTTAGAAAAAGCAAGTCTCATAGTGGTCTAGGTACAATGCAGGCCTGATTCCCCACAGGAGAACCTCTCCATGGGGGTGGTCCTGTGTGCCACTCGCTCCCCACTGGTTTTCCAGGTGGGTGTTGAGCTACATTTCCATGCCACATGAAACAGCTCCCTACAATTCATTTGGGACCACTGCCAATAATTATGAGTTATTTTTATTCTTTTAAAAAGTATTTTCCACGTTACTCACCCAGTAGCACTTGCAGTCAACTAGTTTTTCCTGCCCCACATCCAGTCCATCAAAATCGAATGGCTTGCTCTTTGCCACGCGTGTAGGACCTGACCCCTTCTCTCACCTCCTCCACTATCGTCCTTCTACACCATCACCTCTTGCTGGATTATTTCAACAGTATCTTCACTTGCCTCTTTGCTTTCGCCTTTACTGCCTCCCAGCCCCCACCCTGGTCTGTTTTCCACAGAGCAGTCAGTGGTGCCCTTTGAAGACCAATTCAGATCACATCTCTCTTTTCCTCCAAATCTCCCAAATCAATTTAGTCTTTACCCCGCCCACATAGTCCAACCTCCTTCTCTGACCCCTGCCTCTCTCATCTCATCTCCTACCCCTCTGCCCTCACTAGTCTGCTTTGGCCACAGTGCCTTCCTCCCACTCCTGCCTCAGGGCCCTCGCACTAGCCCTTCCCTCTATCTAGAACCTCCTCAGGTGTCAGCACAGTTCACCTACCCACTTCCTTCTGGTTTCTGCAACCAGGGACTCAATTTGATGGCAAAGATGTTGAGGCTGTGGTACAAACTTGAAGACTTCCAGGGAGTAAACAACCTCAGGTGTTCGAACTTGTCCTTTCTCCACCTCCAAAAACTTGACCCCTTCTTCTACCCAGAGTGGAGGTGCTACTAATAAAGTCTGGAACACAGACCCCGGCTTCAATGACTCCCATGCTCTGCATCTGTGGAACTACATGAACCAGGAAGGGAGGGGAGTAGTTAGGGGAAGTAACTTGCTGGTGGAGAATCTCTACTGAAAGCACTGTCCCCGGTCCTAGGCACCTGGTTCAAGGCCCAGTGGGCTTTGTGACTGGGGAGTTGGATCCAGGGAACAAATAGAGCCAATGGTGGTTCACTGCTGCCACATCAGGAAACTAAGCACTGACTGGGGAGCCATGGTTTCCCTTGATTCCCACTCTCCCCTGGGGTGTGGGGCCTTACCCACAGGTCAGTTATGATTAGCTTACCCCATCAGAGATAGACAAGTCCAAGAGACCTTGGCTTGATTCTGTGTTAAGCACTGACCCTGGCACCACCGATTCATTTGTGGTACTATGGCAGAAGTGGTACTGCAGAGGGTCCAGGGCAACATGATCTAGTCCTCTATCACCTGTTGGTCTCCTTGGGACGTGGAAAAGAGCCTGACACACAGGAGCACTCCAGAACTCTCAAGTGTAGTGCCTGGCACATCTGCGTCAGCTGAGGCTGGAGTCTTTCTCTTTGGTCTCACTGACAAGGAGGACTGGGGCACATGTCAAGTCCACTTTCTCACAACAGCCCTGCAAAAGAGAGCACCACACTTACACATGGGGAGATTGAGGGTGGTGGAGATGGCAAACACAGACAGGCACCCTCATAGCTACTTTCTGCATGCTTTGGGATACATTGGGAAGAGAGCTGGGAAGCAAAGACTCCCCACAGATTTCAACTGGATTGAACTTAGAGGAAACCCCTGACTGCCAGAGCCTGGGCTAAGCCTAGACATGTTTTAGCTAAGTTGGTCCTCAGAATGACTTTGCTCAGTAGAGTTTATTTTTCCCACCTTACAGAGAGGCTATGTGACTTTGCCAGAGATTCACAGCTTGGGAATGTGGGATGTAAATGAATCTTTGACTCCAGAACCCAGGCTCCTCCCTCCCCTGCAGTGAGCAGCAGGAATCCCTGGAGAGACAATCATGCCCTGACCCAGAGAAGAGGAGAAACAAGGTTCCCCTTCAGGGCACATGTGCACAGGACTTCCTACTTGGTCCTGATCCTTGTACCACCACTTGTTTAAAAAAATGTCTTAAAACATTTTGATAAAGTGTACACACCATAATGCTTGCCATTTTAACCATTTAAAGAGTGTGATTCAGTGGCATTAAGCACATTCACACTGTTGTGCAAACACCACCACTGTCTGCCTCCAGAACTTCTCCATCATCCCAGAGTGAAACTCTGTGCCATCAAACACTAACTCCCCACTCCCTGCCCACCCCCGGCAGCCCTGGTAACCACTCTTGTAGTTTCCAGAGTATCTCCATGGATTTCACTGTTTTAGGGATGACATATAAGGGAAATCTTATTATATGTGTCCTTTTGTGCCTGGCTCATTTCACTTAGCATAATATTTTCAAGGTTCATGTAACATGCATCAGAATTCCATTCCTTTTTAAAGCTAAATAATGTTCCTTTGCATGTATGTACCACACTTTTTAATCCATTCATATGACCATGGACCCTTGGGTTGCTTTCACCTTTTGGCTATTGTGAATAATGCTGTTATAAACTTGTACGTGCAAATGCCAGACTTTATGCTTTCAATACTTTTGAATACACAGCCAGAAAGGAACCTGCTGGATCCTATGGCAATGCTGTGTTTAATTTTTTGGGAAGTGCTGTTCTCTCTCCCACAGCAGCTGTACCAGTTTTTACTCCCATCAGTAATGTACAGGCTTCCAATGTCTCTGCACCCTTGCCAACATGTGTTCCCACAGGATTTTGCTTTGGCTGCTCCAAGATTAGAGCTTGGCAGATTGAAGCTCAGTTGGGAGAAAGGCCTTTAAAAGTTCCCAGAAATGTGAGTCTCAGTAAGGCCAAGGCTCGCTATGGGATGGGATCAAGGACTGATACTGGAAAGACAGAGCTCTTTGGCTCTGGGCTTCACAGCTACATGCACAGGACAGGCCGGCTGATTCATGGAGTGGCCCCCTCCAAGACACATCATAATTAAAATGCCAAAGATTAAAGATAAAGAAATTATCTTAAGAGCAGCAAGAGAAAATCAGCTAGTTACCTAATAACTGTTTCCATAAGGGGTATTTCCATAAGACTGTTTGCTGAATTCCCAAAAGAAACTTTGCAGACTAGAAGTTTGGTAAGGAATATTCCAAGTCATGAAAAGCAGGGACAAACAGCCAAGATTGCTCTACCCAGCAAAGCTATCCTTTAGAGACAAAGTGCAGATAAATAGCTTCCCAGACAAGAAAAAACTAAAGGAGTTCATCATTACTAAACCATTTTTATATGAAATGTTAAAGGGACTTATTTAAGAAAAAGAAGATGGAAAGTATGAACAATAAAATGGCAATAGCTCTCAACAATTGAATCTAAAAAAAAAAAGCAAGCAAGAACAAAGACAGAATCATGGATACCGAGAACATTTTGATGGCTGCTGTGGATGGGAGGGGCCTGGTGAGGAGGTGAGGGGATTAAGAAGTACAAATGGGTAGTTACAGAATCGCCATGGGGATGTAAAATACAGTATAGGAAATGGAGTAGCCAAAGAGCTTATATGCATGACCCATGGACAGGAATAAGGTGTGGGGAGGACCTGAGGGATTGAGGGGTGCTGGTTTCAAAGGGGGAAAATCAGGACAACCATAATAGCATAAAATACAATTTTTAAAAAAAACAATGTTTAGTAGAATTCACCAGTGAAGTCTTCTGATTATGGTCTCTTCTTTATTGGAAGATTTCTTTTTATTGCTGATTCAATCCCATTACTAATTGTAGGTCTGCTTACATTTTTGAAATTTCTTTATGATTCATTCTTGGTAAATTGCATGTTTCTGGGAATTTATTCACTTTTTTTAGATTATCCAATTTGTTGGTACATAATTGCTCATAGTAGTCTTTTGGGATTCTTTGCATTTCTGTGGTATCAGTTGTAATGTCTCTTCCTTCATTTCTGATTGTTTTTATTTGAGACCTCTCTTTTTACTTAGTCAAGCTATGGATGTGTCAATTTATCTTTAAAAAAAGCTACTGTTTTGTTGACCTTTTATATCATTTTCCTAATCTCTATTTTCCTTATATCTACTCCTATCTTTATTATTTCTTTCCTTTTGTTAACTTTGAGCTTTGAGGCTTCTAGATTTTTGAGGCACATTTATTTGAAATCTTTCTCTTTTTTTCATGTAGAAGTTTATTACTGTACACTGTTGTCTTAGGAGTGATCTTACTGCTTCCCATAAGTTTTGATATGTTGTGTTTTCATCTTCACTTGTCTCGAGACATGTTTTGGTTCCCCTTTTGATTTCTTCTTTGACCCACCAGTTTTTTAGGAGTATGTTGTTTAATCTGACCACATTTGTGAATTTTCCTGTTTCTCTCCTTTATTGATTTCTGGTTTTAACATATCATGGTTTAGAAAGATTAACTTGATATGATTTCAATCTTAAACTGGCAAGACTTGTTCTGCAGGCTAATGTCTGATCTGTCCTGAAGCGTGTTCCTGTGCACTTGAGAATAACGTATATTCTGCTGTTTTTGGATGGAGTTTTCTGTGTCTGTTTGTTAGGGTCATTTGATATTTAGTGCTGCTCTTCAAGTCTGCTGATTTTTTGTGTTTATTGAATTTCTGTCTGGATGATCTATCCATTGTTGAAAATAGAGTATCTTAATATCTTACTATTCTTGTATTGCTGTCTATTCTCCCTTATTTCTTTATATTGTGAAGGTGCTCTGATGTGTGGTGCCTATATATTTACAATTGTTACATCCTCTTGAAAAATTGACCCCTTACCATTTTTTAATGATCTTTGACTCCGGTGACAGTTTTTGTTTGTTTGTTTTACTTAAAGTTTTTTGTCTGATATAAGGTTGCCTACCCCTGTTCTCTTTTGGCTACCATTTGCATAAAATATCCTTTTGCAACCCTTCAGTTTCTGCCTATGTGTATCCATAAACCTAAAGTGAGTCTCTGTAGACAGTGTATAGTTTGACCTTTAAAAAAAAAATTCATTCAGCCACTCTACATCTGCTGATTGGAAAATTTAATTCATTTAAATTTAAAGTACCTCTAAGATGCTTCCCATTCCATACTGAAAAAAAGAAACTAAATGCTGACTTATAGAACTTGAAGGCAAAGCTCGTTCATGCAGCCCTCACTCTCAGACTGGAGCCCTGTTCTCTGTCAGCTCCCGGCAGACCCCGTTCTTCAGCCGGAAGGTGGTGTCTGGCGCACACCCACTTCACTGAGAGCAACGGTTTCCCCTTATCTCCCTGACCTTGTCCCCCATGTCTTCTTTTATCTGCAAGTAAATTTTAAATGGGGGGAAATGATGGGTCGATCAGAGTAATTTCCAGAACGAACCCAGAAATACATTCTTTATAGCTGGGCATGGCTTTGCAAACAGGAGCAGGTTGGACTGGTGAGACTGAGTGGAGAATAAAAAGCATTATTGCCAGAAATGCATGGCTAGATCCATTTTCTTAGAAATGCAGAGTGGTTTCAAATAGTGTCATGGGACCAGGGGATTTTGTGCTGGCATGAATTCACTGATTTCAGTAAAAATTTCTCTTTTCAGGATTTAATGTTGTTACTGTCACACGTCAACATCCTGGAGTTATTCTCACTTGGGCTCCCAAGTGTTAGGCCATGGATTCTACCTCAACACAAACTGCCTCTGTTCGCTCCTGTAAACCCTGGTCTCCAGTCTCTGTTGCAGCTTCAGAGCAGTGGGAAAGGAATTGGAAATGTCAATAAGATATCACACTGTGTATTGGTTTTACACTGTTAATAGTTGAATGCTTTAACAACTTTATCAGTCCCACTTGCTTAACAAATATGTTAAAAACCGGAACTGTGGTTCCAAGGGCTCCAAAGTAACTAGGACAAGTATTGTTGGCTTGAATATTTCCTCCTTGCAATAAATTGTAGTTCAAAGAAGCTAAGAATTAAGAGGTGCACTTTTTATGTATAATTCAGTTTAACAAACATTTATTGTTAAAAATGCCTTTAACTTTTCCTTCCTGATACAGTGAGTCCTTTATAACAGAGGGAGTATAGGCCCAAACGCTGAAGTTGTCCCAGTTGGGATTATCAGAGGTTATCTGCAGGGCAGGAGAGTTGCGGAAATCCCTGCTCTGTTCCGTGGTTTTCCTCCCTGTACTGCCTTTTCTTTAGAGAAGCTCTGAACATCCAAAGAACAGTGTTGAAAAATAAAAATACTGAAATAATATTGAATGTAAAAAAAACCAGTGATACACAAATCCCACCCACCCCACCCCTACCCACCCACCCCTGCCACAATCCTGTTCATTTATTTGGGGCTACATTGATCCACATTTCCTGAGGTCTCATCAGTCAGTAACAATCACCCAGGCTCCGGAGTCCACTGTGCTGACCAAGTCTGGCCTACGGTATAATGGAGGGAGCAGGAACTCTCTCACAGGAGGCAAAACCTGTTGGGAAAGTAGACAATACTGGGACACAGAGGTGGCTTTCACCAGTATATTCAGACCCAACCACTGCTCAAAGATAACTCTTTGCACATCTCTACTCAGATATCTATTCCTAAGCGTTGCTTGGCTGGTCGGAGACAGCCTGCCAGTGTGTAGTAAAGACAGTTGGAGGAATTTTGAATAGAATTAATGACATGGAGGGTCAAAGAGCAGGGACCTCCCTTTGGGCAGGGAGTAGTAGGAACTGTGCATCAGTGGCACCCATGGTAAAGGGACTAATGCAAGGTACAGCCCCAGGTTCTCTAAAGCCTCCTTCGAGCCTCTAGGGACCTGTGGCATCCAGGTGAGGAGCTGCTGCTACAGCACCTGCCCACACAGACAGAAAAAATGTGATACAGGCCAGGTAAGGCAGAGAGAGGAGCAGAAGGAAGGGAAAGCAGTTCCATTCACACTGGAGGGAAGGCTGAAAGGATGGAGCTGGAGGCACTGGGAACTTCCTGGCAGAGTGGCTCAGATGACAGGAGGCCTCTTCAGAAAGACTCAGGAAGGACATCAGGCTGTGACCCTAGAAAGGCCCCAGGTACCAGTGACTGGCTGCCGGCTCTCTGTGAACAACTAATCAGCTCTCACACAGGGCTGAGAACTTCCTTCTTGAAATAGTAAATTAAAAGAACAAAAGGAAAATAGTAACTTTACAGTGGAGAAAACTGTTGGACATCACCTTAATCAAATAACTGACATTAACCTCACAAATCATCATCAGTTGGCTAGTGACTCTGGCCACTGAGAGGCAAACAATACTTTATGGTGCTCCTACTAAAACATGCATGGCTCAGACCTCACCATGAGGAAACACAGGGCAAATTCAATGTGAGAGACATCTACAAAACAACTCTCCTATATTCTCTATGATGTAAAAGTCGTGAAAGACCAAGGAATTATTAAGGAACTATTTCAGATTAAAGGAAATGTAAGAACAATAACAACTAACTATAGCCTTGGACTTGGTTTTGAACCAGAAAAAAATAATATTCTAGAAAACATTATTAGGACAACAGGCAAAAGTAAAATGTGAACTGTATTATTAGATAATGCCAAGTTGTCTAACACTAAGATAAATAGTAAATTTCCTGAATTAATTAAATTCCCTATAGTTATGTAAGAGAGGGCCCTTATTCTTAGGAAATAAGTACTTAAGTACTAAGGTTGGAAGGGGCATGATATCTGCAACTTACTCTCAAATGATTCAGGGGGAAAACAATTTAAAAAGGGAGAAAGAGACAAATGATAAAGTAAATATGGAAAAATATTAACAGTGGGTAAATCTAAGTAAAAGCTATAGTTCTTTAGTATAAATCTTACAATTTTTCTGTAAGTTTTGTAGAGTGAAGAAGTAAAATGGAGTCCCTATTATAAGTCAAGCTTTTGGGTATCAGGAATCAAGTAAAATGAGGCACGAAGAAACAATTCTATTCTTGTTTTACTTAGCCTGGGAACTGGAATCTCTGAGCTTTCCAGTCATGCAGCAATGACTGAGTACATTTCAAACTCCCAGATAACCCTTTGATTACCCTCTTAAGGGCTAAGGAGAGAATGCTCACATACCCAGACCACCTGACATCCATTATCCAGACGACTCACTGGTCATCTAGAGGATTACCATCTCGGACCAATCCAAAGGCTAAGAATGCCAGACTGATTATTCTCAAGAATGTACATACATTTTTCTATAAGAACGCTTGGCTTTCGTTTCTTCTTGAGAACACTGGATATTGCCTACTTATGTTTCCAGTTTGCAAACCCTACAACACTTGAATAAATCTTTATCATTTATTTCCAGCCAAAGATTCCTGATTCCTTTTTAGTTTATTTGACAGCTTGAAATTATTTCAAATAAAATTTTAAATAAACTTAAAAAATAAATAAGAAAAATTATAAATAATATACCAGTAAGTTTTAAAATATAAGTGATATCAGTAAATTCAAAAAAAAATCTAACCTAATAAAATTGACTCAGCTGGAAAATTTAAATAAATTTATACTCATTAAAGAAATTGAGTCAGTAGTTTATAATCTTCCCAAAAATTAAACACCAGGCCATACCAGATGAATTTGCAGGCGAGTCCCACCAACTTTCAAGGAACAGATTAAGAGATGCACTTTTCCCCACCCTTATTCTTTGAAATTATTGTAATTGATATCAAAAACATAGATGGATAAAATAATCAAGGACCCATCTCATTCATTAACATACATACAAAAATCATGAACTAAATATTGGCAACCTGAAACTAACAATTTATGAAAAAATAATATGCTCATTACCAAATTGAGTTTAGCCTCAGAATTCAGACTATGTTTAATGTTGGAACCCCCACATCTGTAGCCAGTTATTCAGAAGTGAGGGTGGCCCTGCAAACTCCCTAGCTTGTGGCCTGTGTTTGAAGTGGGGCCAGTCTATGGAGCACTGTATTTTTAACCTATGAAGTTTTGCTGAACTCGGGGTAGAGTCAGAAGTCACTGCAGCAGTGAATGGAGAAACCAAAACCCAACAATAAATGGTCATAGGAAAGGGAAGGAAAAGAAAAGATGGGCTGGAATAAGTTAGAAGCTAGACTTCTCTGAATGTTCCTTGTTTCATGGTGTTAAAAACAAGACATACAGCCCTGACTGGTGTGGCTCAGTTAGTTGGGCATCATCCAGGAAAGGGAAATGTTGCCAGTTTGATTCCCAGTCAGAGCACACGCTGGCTTATGGGTTTGGTTCCCAGACAGGGTATGGATGAAAGGCAACTGATCAATATTTCTCTCTCACATCGATGCTTCTCTCTGTCTCTTCCTCCCTCACTTCCCCTCTCTCAATAAATAAATAAAATCTGAAAGAAAGAAAAAAAAGAAGAAAGAAAGAAAAGACAGACCCAAAATGGAGTTGCTTATGCTAAGCCCCACATCAGCACACCAAGGCTTAACTGCATTACAGTTGTGTCTCTCCCAAACAACAGACACAAAACAGAGTCATTTGTGGTAAGCCCCTCCGAGATTTATTATGTGACATTTTTATAGAAGATTAGATTCTTTATAGAAGAATCACAGAAAGTCAATATAAAAAGAGTTACTGGCTTAGAAAATTATAATTTTGGCCTCTCCCAGAAGTAGAATTTTAAATGAATCACTTAAGGGAAGGTAGCCTTATCTTCCATTTTCTTGTCTCACCTTGTTTCTGTTTATGAAAGTCTTCCTCTTTGTACTTCTCGAAACACGCTTCTATTTACTAGTTGGGATGATGCTCAATTCATAAATTTTTCAATAAAATTAATTAGATCTTTAAATTTACTCAGTTGCATTTTTTGTTCTTTAACACCCTGATCAGCACCAGTTAGGTTATAGGCCTGATAGATTCCTGCCATCCCCTGAAGGAAAATAACCTTGCAACAACCAACCTGCTTTTTGCCTGGTATAACTTTCTTGCTCCTATTCCCTTATGCCTGTAGTCTTTCATTTTGTACAGCTCTTTGGAGCTCCTTGGTTACTGCTACACTGGATGCTGCCCAACTCATAAATCATTGAATGAGACCAAAATGATCTTTAAAATTTACTCAGTTGAATTCTGCTTTTTAACAGTGGTTTGACTTTGGAATCATGCAATTGTTTTTACATAGTTAAAACTCAACAATGAGTCAAAAATATAAAAAGCAATCCCTAAAAATTAAAAACCAAAACAAAGGACCTTATTTCTATATCACATTAGCATGACTACACAGAATTATTTCAAGTGACCTTAAATGCAGTATTTTGATTGTACATTCCTAGCAGCAGAGCTAGATCATAAGGTCAAAAGAAATCAAAACTGTATTCAGGGGTCTTGTTGTCAGTTGTAATATTGGCATTATTATTTTGAAAAGATAGAATCAATAAACACATCCATACCCCAAGATTACGGTCTCTAAATGTTATCACCCTTTAAAAGGAACCAAAGCTCTTCAAACACAGGACTTGTCCAACATTTGGGGAAGGAAACATACAAAATGAGCGTGGTACATCTTGTCATAACAGGAATCAAGGAACCTACTGAAGGCTGTGGGGGGCCTGTCAACAGCACACTGGAGCTGAGTTGAAGGGGCTCCCACCGGTCAACGATGGGATGACCTGAGCACTAAAAATAATGATTTCAATAGATTGAGACACACCAACTGTGTGAAAAATGCTTTAGATACATAACAAATATATAAAATTAATTATTTATAATGATAATTTTATAAAGCGGTCATTGTATGTCTTTGGAGGTTGCTAAGGCACCAATTCATTCTGGAAACTGACACATAAAAGGAAAGAATCAAGCATTTATCCTGCCTTTCCTATTCAGACTGTTTTTCAATATAACCAAAATATTGGTGGAGATCCTTTATAGAAGAGTCACAGAGAGTTAATGTAGGAAGAGTTACTGACTTCAAAAACCACTATTTTACAATCTCTAATGAAATCACAGGTATAAATAGCAATCAACTATGGCTGCTGAAGGCACTGGGTAAAAGGTCAATGGGAGACTATTACCATGGATGGTTTAGGTTGACAACACTTGAAGCAGCAGATCAGTGCAAGATCACTAAGGGTGAGATAGCCCAACATGTTGTGCCTGCTGATGTGATTCAGTAAAGACTGTACGTCTACAGAGTGTACACTTACAGAGTACCACCTACAGTGTACCACCAAGTGTACTGCCTACAGAGAAATGTTGCCAATTAAGTAAATTGCCAAGAAATTTAAATTTTTAACATTTTTAAAAAGGAAAAGCCTATATCTAATCAAGTCTCTGGTTGTAAGTACTAGTTTTCAGAAATATAGGGGATAGAATAAACTGTGAAATACAGTTCAAAATTAAGTCAGATGAATATAGGTGAGAAATTTTATAGTACAAGTGATTCCATTTCTTCATCAAATAAGATTTTTTAAAAGGGGGAAAGCTTTATAAAAGACTAAAAGAAACTTAATAAGCATGCTAACCAAATGAAATGTGTGCACCTTTTTGCATCCTGGTTCAAATAACCAACCCAACAGTAAAAATACAATAGTTTGGAAAATCAGAAAATATTAAACACAGACTGGATATTAGGTGATATTAAGAAATTATTATTCTGGGGGTAGTCATCAGTATTGTGGCTATCCTTCTTAAAGTCCTTATCTGTTAGAGGTACCCACCACTACATTTACAAATTAAATAATATGATACTTAGAAATGACTTTCAAATACTTTCTTTTAAGTGGGAGGAGAGGTGGTACAAGGATGGTACAAAACATCTTTGCTGAAGTTGGGTAAAGGGCCATGAGGAGTCATTATAGCATTCTCTCTGCTTTGGGGTATGTTTTTAAACCTCTGTACTAAGAAGTTAAAGATAAGCATATGATCTTAACAGACACAAGAAAAACCTCATTTGATCACATTCAATACCCATTTATAATTGCTATGCTTAGCAGACAGGAATAGAGGGAATTCACTTAATATTGATAAACTTTGACAATCAAAACCTCCTGCAAACATTATAGTTAATAATAAAATAGAAGCATTTTTTAAAATCAGGAATAAAATAAGAATTTCCCTAATATTACCACTTCTCAGCAACATTAATTCAAGAACCTAATCAGGCCCTGGCTGGTACAGCTCAGGGGCTTGAGTGCCAGCCTGCGAATCAAAGGGTCCCGGTTCGATTCACAGTCAGGGCACATGCCTGGGTTGCTGGCCATGTCCCGAGTAGGGGGTACAAAAGAAGCAACCACACATTGATGTTTCTGTCCCTCTCTTTCTCCCTCCCTTCCCCTCTTAAAAATAAATAAACAAAATCTTTAAAAAAGAAGAAAAAATAACCAAATCAGCATAATAAATCAAGAAACAGAAATAAGAGATACAATGTTTGGAAAGAAAAAAATAAGAATTCATTTTCTCAAATGAAATGATTGTCTATATAGAAATCTCAAAGTGACAATAAATACATTATTAGAATAGCTCTCAAAATAACTAAGAGTTTAGCAAAGGAGTAATAAAGAAAACAAACTGATATTTACCATCAATGGGTAAAGAGGATTCAATTGGAAAAGGACACAGGTAGCTTTCGAAAACACTGGTAATGTCCTGGTTTTTTTGGTGGGTGGTAGAGAGAAGACCATTTATTATTCCATACACCTTACAATATGTGTCTGTGTGATTTTGTTTGTATGATATACCACATAATAAAAAATTAAAAGCAAATAATTGATTTCCTATTTCTAGTATTTCTAAAGTATAAAACATCTGACAACATCTGTTGGGAATATTGATAGAGAATTTTTTCTTTGGGAAAATTTTAACTTGCTCTTGAATGTCGTTTGTTGTTTTAAAAGTTCTCAATGACCATTGTATCGCCAGATTGTTTCCATGTGGCAGTGTAAACTTGGGGTTGCCAAATATTCAGATATTTTTTTAAAAGCTGGAAATACAAAAACTAGTGTATGCAACTATGTTGAGACACTGTATGCATCAACATTGTGAAGGCCAGGTGAAGGATGTCCATCTGCATAGGCCACCATGCTGTGACCTCTGTTCTAGACTCACCGTCTTAGAAACAGCCTTTGGCCCTGAGCTGTGGGGTCATTCCCTCCTAGGTGGGCCTGAGTTCTCCAGCACACCCACAACTCTCCGATCTCATTACATCCTGCTGTCCTCATTCTTCTGCATTTCCTGTCCAGCCCAGCAGGTGTCTGTGTTTGTGAACCTCTCTTCTGAAACTGACTGTATTTCTTCCAATTGCCCATCAGAGGGCAGGCATGGAAAATAAGAGAAGAAAACCATAGTTTTTGGTGCTACTGGTACTTTCAAAGAAAGGAATCCAGGGATTAACCATGAAGGTCATTTTACTTGTTTATCTGAATTTAGAAGTCTCCTAAGAACATAAGGTATGAGGGTGGGAATGTTTGTGTCTTGCTAGAGCTGATCAAAATTGGTGGGAGCTCTGTAGAGACGCTGCTCCAAAAATCAGAGCTTGGCACTGCTCAAGCGTACATAGCTCAGGACAGCCAGGAACTTGGCTTATTTTAGAAATTCTTACCAACAAGTGAATGATTCAACATGTTCTGACACAGTCACTCTTTTATGCTGCACACATCCCTTGAAGAGAATCTCTCCAGGTCTGTCCTCCCCAGGAAATGAGGAGAGACTATATATAGGGCAAGAAGGGGGCAAGCAAGCCTCAGTCACAGGCACACACAGTGTGTGGTGTGCTGGTAAATGTTTAGCAACCAGCTCTCAGAATAAATTAAAAAGCTCTAATTTGTAGCATTTGCCATTTCCATGGTGTAACTACTCCTGCCTTGGCCAACTTCATGCTACCAACATAGCATCACTGAACACAAAGCTGGGAAGACATACACACAATGGGCTCTTGCCAGCCGAGCCAACTTCATCACACTACTGCCCCCACTCACCCTCTACCTCCATTTCAAAGTTAACTGTAGAAGCAGACCCACTCTACCATTCACAGGGTATAGGGTGAGGGTGGGACAGTATAGAGACTTGGGCCAAGGATCAAGGGCCAAGGGAATGCAAGTGGCCCAAAGCTGACCACAAAAACGCAACCACCCCTCCACTCCCTACAACAAAAATACATTATTATCCCCATTTCAACTGCTCATCTCTCTATAAATGTTGAGACCAGTATTCCACAAGAGCAGCTGATTAAGGTTTGACCCCTTTACGACATTCCTGGGGTGGCGGTAGTGAGCAAACCCTTCCTTTTGCCCTCACAATGCAGGTGCAAAGATATTGCTAAACTACTCAAAGGAAGGAGAAAGTTGTCTGGCCTTGACAGAGAAATATCTGCCTCACCCAACCTTTACCTAAATACGCCTTGTCTCCAGCTTATTATAGAGGCAACCCAATAGAGCCTCTGGGAGAGTCAGTTTGGAGGCCTTTCCTTTCCTTTTGTGCTAAAATGTTTAACATAACAAAATTTGCCTGGAAATTTCTCTGACAGATCCTCTTGATTTCTATCTTGGGAAATCCAAGAACCCCAACACCAGTGACAAGGGTACAAATGGAGGCCCAGAGTCAGTGTGTCAAATGTTTAAATTATAAATCAAACTCACAAAATGTTCATTAAAATGTCTTATCCTGCTGACATGACAGACATTACTTCATAACTACCTGGAAAGCCAGGTTTAAATTTAGAATTCTATACCTAACATAGCCAGACAGAAGAAGCTACCCTGGCCCTCTATCCCTGGCCATCTCCTTCACTTCTCCCTACACCCCAACTCTCCCACCCCTGCACACACAAGCCCTATCCTATGCTTCCAAGCTCTGTCACACCCTATGCAAACAACTGCCTCTTGGCCACCCGTTGGGCTCAGGCTTGAGCATGTAGACAGTGTGATCTTGTTACCAGAAAGGGGACCAGCCAAAGCAGGCTTGCCCAGGCCGACCTATAGTGTTTGGGTTCTTGACTCCATGCAGGAAAGGTTTCTCAACATGAGTCCAGGTGATTTTAAGATTACGTTTATGAAAGCTGGGGATAGTGAAACAAGGAAGGGTCTAGGACAGAAGAAGCAACAGGAGAGGGACTAGGTGGGGTTGCTTCAGCTCAGAGAAGTCAAGAAAAGGGGGCCTTGGAGACAAGGTCAGGGGGGAAGTCCGGGGCAAGCTGCTGCTGTTCATTGCTCCTCCAGTTGCAAGTCTCATGGGGACCCTCAGAGTTCAGGAGATGCATGGATGTGGGGGGAGAAAAGAGGGATGGGAAAGGTGCCAGTGTGCTCCCAGTTAGGTGGAGCACACACTGAGTCCTTCATTTTGAGGATTTTTAAAAGCTGGGAGTTTGGAGAAGGTCTTAGGAGAGAATCCTAGCAGAATATTCATCAGCTTTATGCTGATGAGCCAAAATAAGATTTATCCCCTTAACTTCATTTGTCCCTGGGTATGGTTGTATGATAGACAGACAGACATGAGCAGAGCAAGGACAGCAGGCCAGGTACAGAAGGTCATCAGGGTGGAAGGCCCCAGGTGCCCAGCAATGGGCAAAACTGGGAAAACAAGGACCTCACCCACAAGGTGACCTTCTCTCCCCTAGCATATCACTGGTCATGCAGTTCGGACCCTCCCCTGACCTTCCCTCCCCTGGCAAGTCTCTAGTCATGTGGTAGACCCCCTTAGAGGAGGAACAAGGGCCTAAGAATGGCCTCATGCAACTTCCATGTGGGCCGTTGCACAACCTCTCCCTTCAGCATTAACCCCTAGGGGTAATATCTAGGCCTCATTGGTATTTCAACTTCAGGCCCAGAAAAGCCACAAAACCAAACAAGTGATACCATGACTGATATCATGATCAGCTTGGATGACTAACGACCCCCTGCCCTGTGCCACCCAATCAGTAGGGACTACAACCCTGAAAGGACAAACCTAAAAAGCTGATGAATATTCTATTGAGATCTCCCCTAAGACCTCACCTAAACCTCTAGCCTTTAAAAGTCTTTAGGACAGAGGATCAGGGGCTGTTCCTCTTGGGAGCACAACTCACCTGTTCCCCTCCTTCGGCCCCACCCCCCAGGCATGTAAGCTTTTACCTTTCTCTCTTCTAAGCTCCAAGAGCCCTTCTTTTGCCTCTGTAGCTTATTTCCTGACCCATGTCGTCTACAGCTCACTTCTTCTACCTCTACGACTTTCTAAACAAACTTTCTCTTATAGTTTCAGTCTTGTCTCTAAACTCTTTCTTAGCCAGAACTCAAGTACTGAGTTTGCTGAACCAAGGTCTGATCTGACTCCACTGGTCAACACCTGGTGCCAGTCTCACTGCCAACGGATGGCAAAAATGGTACTAGTTGGATTTCTGCTATCTCCCAAGTAGGGTGAGTTAAGCTATTTGAACTCCCATTAGAAAGAAGTATAAAACTTTTACTCCAAGTGTTCTTGGTTAGGGAATATAGGACTTTGTGATTTAGTCGATGGCTGTAAACTCTTTGGCTGTTTAACTGTCTCAGGTTCCCTATTCCATTTGTCCTGGCTCATAGCCTGTCTCAGTCTGGGCACAGGAGAATGTGCCCAGGGAAGAGGCCACACCAGCGTAAAAGTGGACTTGAAGGAATTATGGGGTATCAAGTACCTGAAGCATAGAGGAAGAGGTTAGTCTCCAAGGGATGTCTCTTGATGGCCCTGTGAATTCTTCATCCCCTGGGTATGTCAAAGCCAGACCAAGGCAAAAGCAAGCCCTTTAAACCATAGAGCTCACGGCACGGAGACGTCTCTCCCAGGCCTGAGAGCAATTACTGTGCAGGAGCGCCTCTGCTCTCAGGGTCTCCTGATGACTCTGGTGTTAAACATCCTACCGACTTCGACAGGGTTCCTAAGATTTCAGTCAATCAGGCACAGTGCTGAGTACTACATTTTGCTGAGACTAAGTTGCACAGTGAAAAAGTAAAAATATCCTTCTGCCCGAATATTCCCTAAAGGGTAGTTCATTACACTGGGTCCTCACTTTTACTTTAGAGCAGGTTTGGCAAACCAGAACCCACAGGCCAAACCCTGCTGGCCCATTTTTATGGCCCATGAGCTTGGAATGGCTTTTACATTTTGAAAGGGGATGGAGGGTCAAAAGAAGGATATGTTATTTAAAACTAATTTTTTTAAAGATTTTATTTATTTATTTTTAGAGAGGGAAGGGAGAGGGAGAGAGAGAGAGAAACATCAATGTGCGGTTGCTGGGGGACATGGCCTGCAACCTAGGCATGTGCCCTGACTGGGAATCGAACCTGCGATGCCTGGTTCACAGCCCGCGCTCAATCCACTGAGCTACGCCAGCCAGGGCAAAAGAAGGATATTTTATGACATGGGAACATTATATGAAATTCTAATTTCAGAGCCCATACATGAAATTTTACTGGACCCAGCCCTGACCCTTCATTCAGACATTGTCTATGGCTACTTTCTTACCTCAACAGCAGAGCAGAATGGTCAAAAGAGCAACAATGGCCACAAAGCCTGTTATTCACTCTCTGACTCTTTACAGAAACAGCTTGCCAACCCAGCTTGACAGTTAAGTTTCTTTCCTATGTTTCTCCAGAAAAGATTGGTGATACGTAGAGTAAGCAGAACGTGAGCCCCTGAGAAGGAAGGGCTGGGAAGGGAGGGAAAAGGGGAGGCCAGACTGTTTGAACTGCAGAACTTTGCCTCCTTTCTCCTAGAAAAGAGATGCTACACAAAAGCAGCAAGAGCCTGCAAGAGGGCTACTTAAGGACAGAAAGAGGAAAGAGAAGAAGGCATAGTGCCCCTAACACTTCATCAACTCCCACATCAGTCCTTGCCTTTGTTTTTGCCATTAATTTCATTTATTGTCATCATGTAATTGAAACATTAAATATCAATTTAATGGCCATTACTATAGTCCTTTTGCTATATGATTATCTTCATTGTTGAAAATGACATTGGTGGCTCAGCATTAAACATCTACAGCAACTCTGTCTACTAGGAATAATGTAAATTTATAGTGACCTCATTTTAAACAGTAAAAAAGAAAAGCGTCTTGTGTGTGTTACATGCCATTGAGTTGGTTCCGGTTCCTAGAGAATCCTATGACTGGATGACGTCCACAATGTCCTGTCCTCAGCAGCCGTGCTCAGCTCCTGTAGACTCTTGCTTATGGCTTCTTTTATGGAGTCAGTTGTCTCCTGCCTGGTCTTCCACTTTTCCTGCTCTGTTTTATCCCCCAGCATTGTTGTCTTTCCAAAGAATTTTACCTTCTCATTCTGTACCCAACTGTTAGGACAACTGTTTTGTCAGTTTTGCCTCCAGCAATATTGAAACTGGAAAAGTTGGTGTTTGTGCTGCCTGTCGCCCAGAACCAATAAGTAAAGACAGGGATTGAGTCTTTATGGGCACTTTAGTCAGAGGGCGGGTAATCTGAGAAGACAGAGGGTTATATACCCTCAAAAACCATCTTAACATCACATTTCAAGCAGACTTTTTACAATATAAGAAGAAAGGGTAAGTGTAAGGTGTTGAAAAAGGTTAATTGGGTAAAAGTTGCAGTGTCCTAGTACTTCTTTATCTGCCAATCAACAATTCTTCGCTCCCTCTCTGGAACCAATGGCTCAGATACCATCTCCATTGCTTTCAGACACCCCGGGGCACAAAGGTTGAATTGCTTGTTGACTTACATAAAATATTTTTTTTAACTTTGTGTATTAAATGATGCCATCAAAAAAGTAAAAAGACAACCCACTGAATGGAAGAAAATATTTTTATATCATGTATCTGAAAAGGATATAGTATCCCTATATTTATAAAGAACTCTTACAACTCAACAATAAGAAGATAAATATTGCAATGTTTAAAACATGGGCAAAGAATGTTAACCAACATTTCTCCAAAGAAC
The DNA here is from genome assembly GCA_004024845.1 of Tonatia bakeri. Taxonomy (NCBI): domain Eukaryota; kingdom Metazoa; phylum Chordata; class Mammalia; order Chiroptera; family Phyllostomidae; genus Tonatia; species Tonatia bakeri. Next base: position 78,162 of record PVIA01006347.1, on the reverse strand, counting down.
ATACACAAACGGCCAATAAGTACATGAAAAGATGCTCAACATCATTAGATATTAGGTAAATATAAATTAAAACCACAATGAGATATCCCTATGACGGTTATAATTTTTAAAAAGTGGATGATAACAAATGTGATGAGGATGTGGAGACATTTGAAACCTCATAAATTGCTCGTGGGAATATAAAATGCTGCAGCCTCTGTGGAAAAGTTCAATACTCCTCAAAAACCTAAACATAGAGCTACCATATGACCAAGCAATCCTACTTCTGAGTATACACCCAAGAAAATTGAAAACATGTGCTCACATAAAAACATAGACATGAATGTTCATAGCAGCATTACTTATAATAGTCAAAAAGTAGAAACAACCCAAATGTGTTCCAACTGATAAGTGGATAAACAAAATGCAGTATATCCATACAATGGGATATTTTTCAATATCCTCACTCCATAAAAAGGAGTGAAGTACTGACGTATGCTACAACATGGATAAGAGAACGTGCTACAAGAGAGAGAACATGCTTAGTGGAAAAAGCCAGACCCAGAAGATCACAGGTGGCATGATTCCATTCACATGAAATGTCCCAAATAGGCAAACCCATAAAGACAGAAAGTAGGTTAGTGGTTGCTAAGGAATGGGGGAATTGAAAGTGTGCAGTGTCTTTTGGGATGAGAAAAATGTTCGGCAGTTAGATAGTGGTGACAGTTGCTCAACTCTGAGACTCTATTAAAAACCACTGCACTATACACTGTGAAATGGTGACTTTCGTAGGGTATGAATTGTACATGCATGTAATTTTATCTTGCACTTCTCCCCGTTCTCACTGCCACTACTGTCACCCAGGTCACTGCCACCTTTCACCCCCAATCTTTCTTCACCTGCGAAAGCCTGGAGACTTGTCATCTTGCCTCCACTCTCACCCGCTGTCACCATTTTGCACACAGCAGCCAATACAGTGCTGATGCCGCTGTGTGCACCCATGTGGATTTTTTAAAGATTTTATTTATTTTTAGAGAGAGGGGGACAGAGGGGGGGGGGAGAAACATCAATGTGCAAGAGAAACATGGATCCTTTGCCTTTCGCATGCCTCCTACTGGGGACCTGACCTGCAACCCAGGCATGTGCCCTTTCTGTCCACAGGCCAGCCCTCAGTCCACTGAGCCACACCAGCCAGCACTACCTGTGTGATTTTTAAAATGTATTTATTTATTGCCTAACTTTTTACTTTGTAATAATTTCATACTTATAAAAAAGTTGCAAAAGTGTTGGGAACCTCCCTGTCTGGTATCAGAAGCTGTAACTCCTGCCAAGGCTAAGGCTGAGGGAACGACCTTGGACTGTAAGCCAGCAAGGAGACAAAAGCTTATCTCCCTGGCAGGAGCACCGCTTCTGCTCCTTTTACTTCACCCTGCTGGCCCCTATCACTTGGTTGGTTAGCCAACGATGGGTAAGATTCCCCAAGGGGGGAACGAACTAAGACAGACATGATCACGTGGGAGTCCCCCAAGGAAGGACTTTGGGGTCTACAGCAAAAGGGAGTAATGGACCCTCGCCCCTCGGCTTTGACATAGCCCGAGTCCTCATTGTCTGCAAGAAAATCTCCTAGTCTTTTGGCTGCCTTACTTCCCTTGCTCCACCTAAGCCTGAAACAATGACAGAGGGTGGTGCAGCCCTGTACTAGAAAGGGCCGGTTCCCTGGGTGATCAGGCCTAAAAAAGAATATGTAAAATCCTGTGAAACCTGCTTTGTTTAGAATGCTCTCAATGAAATGATAAGGGTCCAAGCAAGAAGTAAGTTTGTTCCTCAAAGTTTTACAGCTCTTTAGCTATCTGACCCTGACTCAAAATAGGCCCTCAGACTTCCTTGTTATCTATTGTTTAATCCTTACTTCCTGGCAATGATTAATGAGCTTTACCTAAATTCCTGTGTAAACGACCCCAATAAAAGCCTGCTCGGGTGGGAGAACAGGGACAGTGGCCATTCCATCCCTATTTCTCCACAGGACCTGGTTGTCTCTGTGTATGTTTTTCTCGTGTTTCGATGAGCCATCTGCAGCATTCTGCGGTCACTGCAAGCCAGTGGTTGTGTCACAAAAGTAGTACAAAGAGTCCCCATGTACCTTTCCTCATCTCACATAACCATAGAAATATTGTTAAAACCAAGAAATGTATACCCTTCATTAGCTAATCTATAGACCTTATTTCATCTGCACCAGTTGTCCCACTAATGTTCTTTTTCTGCTGCGGAATCTAACCTAAGAACCCATATTGCATTTCGTTCTTCTGTCTCCTTAGCTTTCACCAATCTGAGACAGTTCCTCAGTATTTCTTTATCTTTTATAACCTTGACATTTTTGAAGAATAGGGGCTAGTTATTTTATAAAATGTCTCTATTTGAATTTGTCTGATGTCACTCATGATTAATGTCAAGTTATGCATTTTTGGCAAAAACACCACAGAAGTGATGCTGTGCCCTTCTCAACCATCTTACAGAAAGCACATGGTGTTGACTTTTCCATTGCTAGTGATCACTTGGTTAAGGACGTGTCCCCAGGTTTCTCCTCTATAAATTTGTGCATTTTTCCTCACTAATTAACAAGTATCTTATGGGAGAGATGATGAGACTATACAAGTATCCTCTTTCTCATACTTTTGACCACATCATACTTTTGACCAGCAATTTGATTAATTGCTAATTCTTGCCTGCAACAATTATTGTTTGCTGTTTGTCAAATGATGGTTTTATATGCCCAGCATTTCTTCTATGTTGATTAATTTAATCTTTTGTGATGAAGAGCTATTTATTTATTTATTCAGTATAAACTCATGGGTATTTATTTTGTTCTCTGAGTTATGGTTTATTATTATCTCTCTATCCGTTGCACAAATTGTCCCAGATTTGGCCATTGGGAGCTCTTTCAAGTGGCCCCTGTGTCCTTTTGAAATGTTCTCATCACTTTGTGAGTACTTCTTTACTTTCCAGCACAGTGAAATATTCCAGCCTCATCTTGTACTTTCCCTGGCCCAGACCTGCAGCATCCTTTGCTTCATACCCTTCAGTGACTCCCAGAGAATAAAATCCTCTGGTTTTGAAGCCCTTCTGTACTTCCCAAGCCTCAGTCTCTGACATTCCCCATTTGCTCATTTGCACTCTGGTGACATGTGTACTCTGATGGTTCCTAGGACATGCCCAAATATTGGGACCTCAGCATGTCTGCACAGCTGGCTGTCCTTCATACTTCAGCTTTCACTTCACATCACCTCCTGAGAACCTCAGAAAGGACGCCTTGCTGTCTCTACCTAAAAGACCTCCTACCACTCACCTGCCCATCCTTAGCACTGAGCGTAATCTCTGTCAAGTTTGCTTTAAAACATATATATTGTCAAAAATTTTCTTTACTTTTGGCATTGTGACATGAGGATTAAATAAATATGAATGTGACCATTGTACGTGCAGACCAATAAAGGAAATGCACATTGGGCATCAGTGCTGCCACTGGTGATATGATTTCCAACCCCTCGAACAACCCTTGGCAAAGTTCCAAACAAAACAAAGCACATGTGTAAGAGTCAAACCCTTCGAAAATTCTGTGTTTATTAAAACTGAGGAGAAAATACTTTAGTGTTTACATATGAAACAGGATTAGGTTTTAAACTCAGAGCATCATACAGAAGATCAAGATTTTCACCTCCATAAATGTCAGGCAGGGTGCTTGGGAGTCATGTGCCATCTACAGCAAGTTTTCATTGAGTCAGACTGCCCTGAACTTCGTGCTCCTGACTCTGCCCTGCCCACCTACAATCCCCATTCCTGTTCCAGGCAAATGGGTCCCCATTTGATTGAGGTTTCTAAAGCATCACCTGGGGTAGTGAGGGGCATCGCTTTTTAGGAAGTCCTGACGGGAACTGAAATCCATAGACCAGGTGAGAAAAGGGACCACAGGAGTACCTTTTGTGTGTGACCTCCCCACCTAACCACCAGCAGCTATTTCAATATTAGAAATAAGCTGTAACTGTCAGGAAGATACTCCCAAGCAGGATGGAAACAGAGCACCTTTATGTGAAGTCCTCCCTCATCCCAAGTAAGGAGTCACCTCTCTTGGAAGCACGTTTTCCTAGAGATATGCTTCCAGACCAACATCTATTTAAAAAGTATAACCTGATTCACTTAGCCAATCATATTATCTGCCTCAGCCTGCGTTAGTGGGGAAGACAGGCACTCAGGCTTACAGAGCTCCTACTCTGTACCTTGGTGCTCCACTTACCTCACCTCGTGGAGCCCTCCTCACACATCACACGGCAGCATTAATATTTCTGCCCTCAGATGAGGAACATGAGGCTCAGAGAGGTCATGTGACTTGCCCAATATCACACAGCTCAAAAGTGGTCTGTCTCCCCCTACCCCCACACCCTTGTTGCAGCCAACACAATAGCCATCCAGTGTGAATGAATCAAACTTATAGGTATTTTTTGTCAGATTGTCAAAAAATATATTTTTGGGTGAGTGGCATAATTTTAATAATTAGTTTATATGTGCCATGAGATGGAAAAGACTGTAAATCGCTGCTCTAGAGTCACACACAGGACTGCATTTGTGAGTCCCTGCACCATGGCCCTATAGTCACACGCTTTGAGAACTTCTGTAAATAATTGCCTTGGATGGGGTCCAAGCAACTTTGTATTGAGTTCTGGTGTATACAGACAGGTGTCCCAGTGACTTGCCGGGGGATTGTTTGCTTAGTGATGGAAAGGGTCACCAAAGCCGGGAAAAACCTAGAAATCACAGCTTCTGCCACAGTCACTAGAAGAAAAATAAAAACACCTTGTGTATAACCAAATGCTTTTGGAGTTTCTGTGCCTCTGGCTATCAATTTGATATTGTAACAGGAATCTCTCTGTCACGGGCAACAAAAATGCAAATCCAACTAGATACAGAAGAGAATTTGTTGGCCTCCGTAAATGAGTACTTTGGGGAAATCCTTGGGTATGTTTGGATCCGAATGCAGAAATCTCTCTCTCCGTCTCTAGAAGTTGTTATCTTCTTTTTTTGCTGAAGTCATAATGTTATAGTTCTGTTCAAGTATCTCAGGCAAACACAAGCCCAGAACTTGGTCAGAACACATGTGGAAAATGGCATGCCATTGGGAAGTCGCTCTCCAGGAAAGGAATGAACAAATGCATAGGTGGGAGCCATCTGCCCCTATGAAAAGAAGGATTTTATCCTTGATATTGTTTAGAATCACACAAGATAATAAAAAGCTCGCTGACCTTTAGTCAATTTTTATTACAGTTTTTAAATTATCTACAGACAGTATTCCCTTAATCCCTGCACCCGGGATGATTGCTCCCACCACCCTGCTGGCTTGCCACTAGGTGTACAAGCCTCTCCTCTCACTCAGCACACTCTCCTGGAGAGCTAATCAACTGCCACAGCTTCACCCACCACCTCTTGGCTGGTGGCTTCCAAATCTCTCTCTCTCTAGGTGGCTGTTGGGGAGCTTTGTTCAGCAGAGCAGTGCCCCCCCACCCCCCACCCCTGCTGTCACAATGAGAATAAGTCTACCAAGACATGATCTGCTTGGGGAGGAGAGGTAGCCAATCTGTCAAAGGAGTAGGGCCTTGAGCCTGTTCCTCAATGGGCTTTTATTGGTTTCAATTTGCACAGGAATACAGGTAAAGCTCCTTGATCATTGTCAGGCAGTAATGATCAAACAATAGATAACACACGAAGAACTATGAGGGCTTATTCTGAGTCAGGGTCAGATAGCCAAAGGGCCATAAAACTTTGGGAAACAAATTCATTTTATGCTTGGGCCCTTAACATTTAAATTGAGGGTATTCTTAGCAAAGCAGGTTTCACAGGATTTTATGCATTCTTTCTTAGGCCTGATTGCCCCAGGGAATAGCCTGTTCCTGCCCAGGGCTGCACCACCCTCTGGCATTGTTTCAGGCTTAAAATCAGGTGGGGAATGTGGGCAGCCAAGAGATTAGGAGACTTTTTACAGATAGAATGAGGACTCAGGCTTTGTCAAAGCCAAGGGCTGAGGGTCCATCACCCCCTTTTTCTATAGCCCCCAAGTCCTTTCCTATGGTCCCATTGCAACCGTGCCTGTCTTAAATCATCCCTCCCTTAAGGAATCTTACCTGTCATTGACTAACCAGTCATCCTCCAGGGACCAAGCAGGGTAAAGTAAAGGGGGCAGAGGTGGTGCCCTTGCTGGGAAGATAAGCTTTGTCTCCTTAGTGGCTTATGGCCCCAAGGTCTATTCCTCAGCGTTAGCCAAGGGGGGTTACAGCTTCTGAAACCAGGCAGGGTGGTTCCCAACAGGTGCCATCATCAGCTGCCTACAGGAAGGACATTTCCACTTAAACATCCCACTGTGTCTGATACTGAACTCTACCTTGCTTCTACCCCTGTGCATCTCATCTTAAAACATGCATCTGGATAACAAACAGTGAAGAGAGTTATCAGGAATGCATGAGATTGCAATCCTAAACTTTAAGGCAAATCAGCAAGGCCTTCTTCGAACTGTTCTGTGTTGCACATCCTACGGGGATGACCGAATGTGACCTGATATTGACATTGTTTATTCGCAAATCTCTTTCACAGATGTCCGAGATACATAGAGTGTATGCTTTCCCCAGCCACTTTTCAGACAAGAAAAGGAACAAAGCACACGTCACATTTCTCACTTTGTGCCTTTGTTGGCACATGGATTCCTGTTTTTGTGGTGTTCAGACCTGGAGGAGTCATTCAGGAATTCCTGAAGAGGTTCTCTGCGGGGTCTCCACTTTGTGGTTGACCCTGGAGCCCATTTAGGGAAATGGAAGCAGAGTTTGAGGGTAGGGGAACCCAACAGAGTTCAGTCATTTCTAAAATTTATCTCCAAACCCGATACTTAGATACCAGAATTTCAAAATGACTATTTGGATTCGACCCCAACATTTACCAGCTCCCCACCCCTGGTCCTCACAAGGCTGGTTCATGCATAATATTCATGAAAATACTTGCCAAGTGCCCAACAGTGTCTTTTACATTTACATACTCACCTGTTCCAACCTGTGAGGGCTGGAAGAGTCATTTCCCCTCTTTAAAGAAGAGGAAATTAAAGTTCAATGAAATTAACATGACTTGGCTAAAATCCCAGAGCTCATAAGCGGGAGAGCCAGGACCCAAACCTGGACCTGTGCACCAAGATCTCATGTGATGCTCGTTGGCGGGGAGAAATGTCACCACCCTGGGCAAGGCTACTCCATTCACAGGCACCATGCCCCCAATCACATTAGCACGCTCAGAGAGTTGTCCCTTTGAGTAACAGCGTTGAGTTGTTATATAGTGGCTGGTGTAAATTCACTTAGCAGATTGTCTCCTGAGATGACAACACCAAGGATGTGGGCATATTGCCAGGGAGAAAAACAAGCAGGCAGCTAAGAGCCATGTGGAAAGGGGAGACTCGAGAGGTGGGACCTTGTAAGGGACTGAGCACCCAAGGGCATGGGATTCTTAGAGCAGAACCAGGACTAGCCAAAGGACAGAAGGCCTAGATTCTGGTTGTGTCTAGATTCTCTCTCTCAAAACGGGCAGACAGCAGGCGTAAGCGTGACCCCTCTGGCTGTATGCACCAAGGCTCACTGTGCTCATCAGAAGGACAAACACAAGAGGGGCCAAAAGGGATTATATACAGGGGTGGGCAAGAGTAGTTAATAATATTAATAATAATAATACAGTAATAAATAAATAAATAATGCAAGAATAAACTGTTTCATGTACTCACAATTATAAACCTATTTTTGCCACCTCTGTCTGAGTTTGTCACTCTGGTGTTGTCTCCTGAATGCTGACCTGTCCTACTCTGTCCTGATCTTGGAGACATCAGCTCTAATCATGTTTTTAGCAATTCATTCATTCATTCATTCAAACATTGCCTGAGCACTCCACGCTGGCTTCTAGGGAGGCAGGGTGACACAACCGTACCCTTCCCAAGACCCTCCAGGCCATCACTGACTTCCCGACCTCTTCTCAAAATTCCAAGCTCCTTGGTCAACTTGACCCTAGGGTTCCTTAAACTAGAATCCATTGACTCTTACAAGCAATCAGTGGATCACTTTCATGTTTTTATTTATCATTACGAATTTTTCTGGGGAACAGTCCCTTCCTTGGCTTCATCAGATACCCACCAAATGGCCTGCTGCTTAGGGTCATTACCAGAGTAGCTCTTATAATATTATTCTTCTATGGATACTTCCAACAACACACAGTGTGCTGGAAATCCTTCCTGGTGGCAACAGCATGCTCTGTAAAAGGAATAGATGTGCTAATAAACCAACCCTGAAGTTTGACTTTCTCTATATAATGAGTTCCTTTTTGGATTGAGGACTAAATTTGTTCACATTTGGTAACAGGAAGCTAGAGCTGTCAACACAGACATTTATACAAGTCAGGAAGGCCCTAAAATAGCCCTTGAAGCCAGCCACTAGATTCCATAGAGCTGATGCCTTAATGGAACCATTCTTTTCTTGTTGCAAAATAGTCTCCACTTTGATAAACATGTTGTCAACTACAGCAAAAAAAAAAAAAAAGTATATTTGGGTTTTGGGATTTTTAAAAAAATAGTACCACTGCTGTCTTGCAGGAAGATCTGTTTATGTTATATTTTCAGATTAATATTATATTGGTATATTTTAAGAAGAATTTTATAGAGTGAGAGCCTGTTTCCTTCTGAAGAAGTAAGATTAATTCACTGTGTTCTAAAGACATTAATCCAATCTAATGGGTTTGGTAACTTCCTTGCTGATTGCTAGCAATGCTTACAGTTTTAGCAGTTATTTTGGAAACCAAACAAAATCGTAGCAAGAGAAAGAACATACAAAACTTTGTATGCAGAGTTGATTCTCAGCAGTGTTGTACTTAGCTGCTTTGCTCCCTCCTCCTTCCTTTTCCTTCCCCTCCTGAACGTTTTCTGAGCTCAGAGCAGGGCATTCACTTTGCAACCAGCTTCCCAAGAACATTTGATATCTTGAGCAACTTCCAGGTAATTACTGTATTGAACTTTACTAGAGCCACTTAGGAAAATGCAGTGAAAATCCAACTGTGAAGTCAGGACTGACACAAAATAAGCAGAAAGTAGCATAAGATGACAGGTAAGTAAGTATTAAATTATAAAAATTTATTTGTTATTTGAGCTTAGGGAACAGAGATGGCAATGTGGGCTTGATTATTATGATAGCTTTGAAATAGAGGTAAAATTGAGTTGGACCTTGAAAGACGATGGTAGTGATAAGACTAAAACCAGTACCATTCATAGAGGAAAAAAGCAAATAAATAAAGTACCAATTTTACAACCTATTTCCAGTAAATGCTCTATATGAATTATCTCACTTAATTTGCAGGGCAACCCATTTCACAGATGAGGAAACTGAGGCCCAGAGTAATTGAGAACCTTGGCCAATAATGGAATTCATTTTGCAGCCTAAGCCTGTGTTCTTTCCACCATACCACATATATCACCTCCCCAAGATGTGGGCAACAGCACCCTTCCTCTTCTCTTGATGAAAACTATCTTAATATTTTGGAATTGTACAACTAGAATATTAAGATTCAAGATCCATCCCCTGGAGGCCCCCACATTCTCAAAAGGTAGATATGTTTTGTTAGCTGGGTCAGAGAAGATCTGGTCATTCCTCTGGCTAAGAAGTGCCCTAAATTGCCTAAGGAGTAGAGTGAGAAGTAGGGGACTTCCACAGTTCCCCTAGAAACAAAAACAAAACTAGAAACAAAAGGAGGGAAGCCGAAAGGAAAGCCCCCACTCCTGAAGCAGAAACAGGCAAGTGTCAGGAGCCGACCAACAGCCAACCCTTGACACAGTCAGGTCGGATGAGACGCATCTGTACAGCAGAGGCGACTGTGGCCGGATCTCCTGTCTATCTCGTCCTGTACACCTGTCCCTGCTAGCAATAGGTGGTGGGATTTTTGGATACCTGTGTGTTATAACAAAAAATCTGCACGATGCCTCTGATTCTGCGCTAAATGACTTGCTGACCACAGAATAGAGACCCCTAGCAACCCTAATGCTGCCTGCTTCCCCCACCTGGGAAGTTAAGGACAAAAATTAAACTATGGGCAGACCAACTGCCAGAACGCTGAAGAAAGCTGTTGCTAGGAATATTTCTTAAGGAGTAACCACTTAAAAGCTTAAGATTTATTAGAGCCACTACCCCTCCCATACCCTGCACAGGAGTGTAAAGAAGCAAGGAGTTCTAGTTGAAAATAATAATCTCAATACATGGAAACGAATACAAAATATGGCCCCCCCAAGATGTATAAATCAAAAAACCTAGGTAAAAAACCAGTTACCTAACCTAGACAAATCTAACCTCAATGGACAACAGTAATTTCTATATAACCTATAAATCACCCCTTGCACCCTTTTAATTTAGACCAATCCCTAGAATCTTAATAGACAGCTAGTTACTAATTGGTACCTGAAAGTTTGTGCCTGTATAGCTTCGTTGGCTATCTGATTGATAACCCTCTTGGTCAAAATAACCTTTATTTAATATGGTTGATCTGTGGGACCTCCTGTACTTTTCAGTCATTTCTTTGTTTAACATGATTGATCTATAAAACCTGCACTTTTCAAAGTTATTTCTACGGTAACCGTTTCTGTTTTCATAATCACACTATGCATTGAATGTTGTATAACCTCCCCTATAAAACTACAGATTAATTTTTCTCAGTGAGTCAGTCAGGCCTAGAGAGCCTGGCTGTCCTCCGGCACCCCACCGGGTGTCTTACTTCATTCTCTTCGCCTAGCTGTGCATCCTTGGGGGACCCTGAGACCTTGCTGAGGCTGGACCCTGGCAGGCAAAGAAATGTCTGGTTTTCTAAGATACCTGACCCAATGCTAAGGAGATCCAGGTAAAGATGAGGGGCCTCATTGAAGCCACATGGGTGTCTGAGAAACCAAGCCTATATGCCATTACACTTAGGATCAAGGGTGATGCCATCCAATGTAACCGTATGATATGTGGCACCCAGTCTCCAAAATGGCTCCAGTGACACTGCTCCTTGGATTCACACTCTCATGTAGCCTCCCCCTGCTCCTGCCACTGCCATACTGCACCAGGGTTGCTCTGTGTGATCAATGGCGAGTGATAGCAGTGATGGGATGTCAGTTTGAGATTAGATTCTAAAAGACTGTGGCTTCTATGGGCTCTCTTCTTTCTCCTCTCCTTTCCTCCCCTCCCCATTCTCCTTTCCCTACCTCCCTTCTCTCCCTGAAGTCAGCTACCATGTCATAATCACTTTTTTGTGGAGAGGTCACTTGGTGAGAAACTGAAGCTTACCAACAACCATGTGAGTGAGCCTGGAAGCGGATTCTGCACGCTGAGTCAAACCGGAAGAAGACTCTGGCCCAAGAAACAGCTTCACTGCAACTGCATGGGAGACCCAGAGTCAGATTCACCCGGCCAAGCTGCCGATTCCTGACCTCGGAAACTGTGTGAGATAATGTGTTTGCTGTGTTAGGCTGCTAAATTTTATATCACACAGCTAATATAGGGCAGGATGGGCCTTAACCACCAGATGGAAGAGACGGCCCTGACACACAGAGCCCAAAAGAAGAAAATGAGCTGTGGGATTTTCCTGCCTCCAGGTCCCAAAGCTCACTCTCCTGCTTCAGGTTTCCACACAGGCTATGCCCTCTGCCTGGAGCATCTTGCCCTACATGTCTTCCTGTCTACCTTTCAGGCCTGGGTTCAAACATCACCTACTTCAGGAACCCCCCCTTTCGGCTCCACTGGGTGAGTTGCTCTACCTTCTTGGATCCCACTCTCCCTTCTCCCTGTGCTTCCTTCCTCAGCCCTGATTGGTTACGGCCTATTGACTTGTCCATCCCTCCCACTAAAACCACTAAACTGTGAGCAGCTTGAGGGCAGGACTGATCCCAGCATCTAGCTAAGTATCTGGCACACAGTAGGTACCCAGGAAGGATTAGAAGGCCTTCTAGAAGCTCAGACCCATAAAAAGCTCCTGGAAAAGAAAACCAAGTAACTGCAAAACAAATGATGACTGGCTTGAAAGCAAGGAGAGAATCTTTAGGACAAACAAGAAAGGGACTTCTTCCTCTCAGAGATGCCAGGGCCAGCACAGGGATCAAGGCAACCAAGCCACCTGCCTCGGAGCATAAACACCATTTTCAAACTGGGCTGCTGAAAGTGACCTGGGTCCCAAGGCCTGGCTCAGGAAGACCAGGAAACCAGCTCTGGACAGGACATAGCACCCAGCTAGGCCTGGACCATGTGCCAACCCAGTTGACCTTGGCCTAAAAGCCAGCCTATCTTTATTTAGGATCCAGACCTAGCTGCTGTGAGGGAAAGGAGCCTGGGGCCAGGTGTGAGATCAGCAGGATCAGCCAGTCTAATCTGGGGACGAGTTTGGTTAATCAGAAACTAGGTTTCTAGATGAGGCTTAGGCAGTGGAGGAGGGGAATGCTGCACAGAAGTTTTCCATTTGTTTACTTCTTAAGTTTTTATGTAGAAAAACTCAGTTCAAACTCATAAGAACTGGATTTTTCCTACATCTTAATAAAGATGCAGGGGTAGCAAAAGCTATCTTGGGAAAAAAATTCTCTTGGTCCCGCTGCCCTCCTGTCCAACCTTGATCTACACAAATACCCTCAACCCAGACATGTGAAGTTGATAACATCACCAGCAGCACACCAGCAGTCTGAAACCAAAGCTATTTGGTAATTGCACGATTGCACTTCTCAGTCCAGATGGGTCACTGACCAGGTGTGCGACACCCTGTTAATATAAATCACTCCTGGAGCCCCTGGATGATTACTGGACCCAAGTCCAATCACCACCCACAGTCCTCAGAACATACACCTGTGTATACGCATATACCTCCCGCTCCCCAGGCTCAGTTTTGAATTAACATAGGTTTGTATGTATACCCTGTTTCAGTTACAGTGCAAGGGAGACCAGGTTATAAATATTTCCCCCAGTTTGTTGTTTGTTTTTATTCTGCACATGGTGTTTCTTTGCCCTGCAGAAAATTTTAATGTCCATAATCAAATTTATCAGTCTTTGTGTGTGTGCGTGCCATCTACGTTTTGTGCCATGTTTAAACTGAGCCTTCCTCATCTCAAATCATCTTTTTGAAGTCTTCCATGTATGCTTGTAAAACTTTTATAGTTTCCTTTTTTAAATCAATTTTATTGAAGTATAATTTACATATGCTACAATGCACCCATTTCAAATATATACTTCAATCAGTTTTGACAAACATACAGAGCCAAGTCACCAGCAATGTAAGAAAGAACATTTCCCCCACCTCATTGACTGAGTTTCTCTCACTGAGTCTCCACTGCCTTGACAGTCAGTCCCCACCTCCTACCCCACTGCCAGGCAGTCTCAATCTGCTTTTCCCCCATTAGATTCGATTTTCTTTTTCTAGACTGTCACGTTGGAATCATGCAGTGTGTCTCGTATATCCGGTTTCTTTCACTAAGCTCGATGTCTGTGAGTTGTCTCCACATCATTGCGTGTATCTTGGTTATTGTTGTTGCTGAGTAGCATTCATTGTGTGAATGAATCGCAGTTGGTTTATGCTTTCTCCTGTTGGATATTTCACAGTTTTTGGATATTATGAATACAGCTACTTGGCTTCAAGTTTTTGTTTTGTTTTGTTTCTGGTGTTTTAATTTTTTTTAAATAGACTTTATTTTTTAGAGAAGTCTTAGGTTCACAGCAAAATCAAGTGGAAAGTAGGGAATTTCCATACACGCCCTGTTTCCACACTATAAAAACCCACTATCAACATTCCCACCAGAGTGGTGCATTTGTTATCATTGATGAACCTACACTGACACATCACTATCACCCAAAGTCCAAAGTTTACCTTCGGGTTCACTCACGGTATTGTACATTCTATGGGTTTTGTCAAGTGTATGGTGAAATATATCCACCATTATAGCATCATATAGAATGGTTTCACTGCCATAAAAATCCACTATGCTCTGCCTATTCCTCCCTCCCTCCTCCAACCTCTGGCAATCACTGATCTTAACAATGTCTCCACAGTTTCACTTTTTCTAGAATGTCATTTGTCGGAATCATACAGTACGTAGCCTTCACAGATTGGCTTCTTTCTCTAGTAATATGCTTTAAGTGTCCTCCATGTCTTTTCATGGCTTGATTGTTGAGAACCACCTTGCCTGGTTTCAGAAGCTGTAACCCCCCATTGCTAAGGCTGAGTAAAAAGACCTTAGGACTAAGGAGACAAAACTTATCCACCCAGCAGAGGTACCTCCTCTGCCCTCTTTACTTCACCCTGCTTGGCCCCTAAAGGATGACTGGTTAGCCAATGACGGGTAAGATTCCTCAAGGGAGGGACAACCTAAGACAGGCATGGTTGAGAAGGGGTCATCACGGAAGGTGCCGTGACCAACACAGCTAGATCAGTCAGGTTCTGAGTGAAGGTGGCGGGGGATGGAGAAATAAAGAGACAGAATCAAAGCGAGGTCAAGTGGAGTTCCTTCTCTGGGATGCGAGGTCAGGTGGAGTTCCTTCTCTGGGATGCAGAGGAGGGAACTGTTTATTGGTGAAGGCAGGCTGTATATACTGAGCCAGCTTTGAAGCACAGCATGAGAAAGACAAACCACAAGGCTAGGTACATTTTATTTTTTAAGAACATTTGCTGCTCCTTCTTGGTACAGTGATATAGCAAGCAGCTAAGTCATTCTTTTCTTACAACAATCTATCAGGCAGTCTTCTGTGGCCTAGGGCAGCTGTGTTGAACCTGAGGCCTGCTTCCAACTCCCTTGACACGTATTATCCTGCTTGGCTCTCCACAGAAGGACTTAGGGGACTATAGAAAAGGGGTGATGGACCTTCACCCCTTTGTCATAGCCTGAGTCCTCATTCTATCTGTAAAAAGTCTCCTAATCTCTTGGCTGCCCACATTCCCCACCTGATTTTAAGCCTGAAACAATGCCAGAGGGTGGTGCAGCCCTGGGCAGGAACAGGAACAGGCTGTTCCCTGGGGCAATCAGGCCTAAGAAAGAATGCATAAAATCCTGTGAAACCTGCTTTGCTAAGAATATCCTCAATTTAAATGATAAGGGTCCAAGCATAAAATGAATTTGTTTCCCAAAGTTTTATGGACCTTTGGCTATCTGACCCTGGCTCAGAATAAGCCCTCGTGGTTCTTTGAATGTTATCTATTGCTTGATCTTACTGCCCAACAGTGATCAATGAGCTTTACCTGTATTCCTGCATAGACTGAACCCAATAAAAGCCCACTGAGGAACAGGCTCAAAGCCCTTCTCCCCTCAGAGATTGGCCACCTTTCCTCCCCAAGCAGATCATGTCCTGGTAGACTTATTCTCATCTGTAGTGGCCAGAAGGGCTCTGCGGGCACAGCCCCCCTGCACGTGATAGCTCATTTCCTTTTAGTGCTAAATAATATTCCATATTCTGGATGTAATAGAATTTATCTACCCATTTACCTACTGAAGGACACCTTGGTTGCTTCTAAGTTTTGGCAATTATGAATCAAACTGCTATAAACATTGTGCACAGGTTTTTGTGTGGACATAAATTTTAAACTCGCTAGGTAAATATCAAGGAGTACAACTACTAAATCATATGATAAGAGACTTTCGGTTTTGTAAGAAACTGCCAAACTGACTTCCAAAGTGGCTGTATCGTATTGCATTCCCACCAACAGTGAATGAACACCCCTGTTGCTCCATGTTCCTGTCAGCATTTGGTGGTGTCAGTGTTTGGGGTTTTGGCCATTCTTCTAGGTGTGTAGTGGTAGCTCATAGTTTTAATTCATATTTCTCTGATGATGTATAATGCTGAACATCTCTTCATATGCTAACTTGCCATCTGAATATTTTCCTTGATGAAGTGTCTGTTCAGGTTTTTTGTCCATGTTCTTATTTGATGGTTTTCTTATTGTTGAATTTTATGAGCTCTTTCTTCATTTTGGATGACAGTCCTCTATAAGACATGTGTTTTGCAAATACTGTCTCCAGTGTGTGACTTGTCTTCTCATTCTCTTAACTTGGCTTAACTTTTTGTATTTAAATCTTTGATCTGGAATTTGTTTTGATCCAAGTAGTGAGATCAGGAATCCAAGGTGGTTTTTTTTGTTGTTGCAGATGCGACAATTCAGTAATTCCAACATGATTTATTGAATAACTCATTTTTTCCCTACTATTTTGAAATATGTATTTGGATCTAAAAAAGAGAATGCTTTTTAAAGTTTGTACCTCATCATTACTTGAAAGAAGAGATGCCTATATCCTATATAACACTTCTTCAAATGTGACAACGCACCTTACTCATTTTCATGCATGTGTTCACCATAGCCTAGAGTTCATTGTAAACAGTGATTGTGTAAGCTACATTGCTGAAATTTTCCCCAAGGGCAAATTGGGGGTTCCTTTAGAATAGAGAACATTAGTCTTGGGCCCCCTTAAACTTATCTACCTCCCTCAAACCAGCCATTCCCTAAGGGAAGTATCAGTGTGTCTCCACACAGTGAGGTATTGCTTCCCCTCTCAGGAAAAAAGGGCCCTTTTGCTCCTATTAAGATGGAAATGTCCTGGAGCAGAAGCTGTAACACCTCTGAAAAATCACTGGATTCCTGCCCCACACACTGGCCATGCCTTCCTCCTTGTTGACTATTTCTTAAAACTGTTCCTGGTGCACTCCGAAGGGAAGGTGGCAATGTACACTGTGGTCCCAGTAAAATAAAGACTACTTCTGTCTGGTGTTCATTGTAGACAGTCCTCCAGGCCAGCAGAAAAACACCTGGGCTGAAGGGGGGCCTCCTCTCACTCCACAGCAGGGCAGCTCAGGTCAGGTTCTCTTTCCTCTGCTAAGGGGTCTGGGCAGGCAGAGGAGGTCTTCAGCTTGCCTTCCCCGCCCTTACCGCACCTCCTCCTGGGCAGTTTCTGCTTTCCCAGCGTTGTCAGTTGCCATCACTCCCACCCTGGGCTTCTCTCTCTCTCTCCTTTCCTTTGAATATTTTGTTTTCCTTTTCACAAAAATAAGCTCGCAGTTTCCCTCAGGGGGGCCAAAGCTGAGCAGAGCATCCTCTGCATGGAGTGGCAGTCTCTGGGGAAACAGAAAGAACTGGGTGAGTTTCAGTACTTTCAAGATCACCATAACTCAGTTACTCACTGCTCCCCAGACACTCAGTTACTCACTGCTCCCCAGTTCACTAGAGTATATGATTAATATTCCGTAGAGGACAAATTAATAAAACATGCAATGAAATCTTCTCTTCTAACAACTCTTTCTTATTAAAGGCCCACAGCCTCAGGTCTGTAGTGTAGGGCTCACTCTGCTGGCAGATCTGAGGTGGGGTCAGCTGCTCAGGGGAGAAGGAGCCAGCAGCCCTCTTCTGAGCCCCAAGGGGGCAGCCTGGGGAGAGCCCAGAGCCGGGGAAAGAGCTGGCACTGAGGGTGTCAGATGGGGGGGCTGGGGGGCTGGGAGCTGGAGAGGCATTTTTTGCTCTGATGCTCACAAGCTGTTTCACTAGAGCCTCCGTTCCTCATGCCTACATGACAGTGGCATTTCCCTCACATGGGATTGTCCTGAAAATGAACTGAAACCACAGAGAAAGCAAGTATGTGTCACATAGTCAAGGCTCAATGAATGGCACTTCCTGTTCCAGTCAAGCCATCCAGGGCTCACTAGAATGACCTTGCCTATTCATGGGGAGTGTTCCTAAATCAGCACCTTCTACGCGTCGTGATGAGGAGTCCTGGCTAAAAATTACATTCTATAAAAGGTACCATGTACTTTCTCCCTCCTCCCCGTCCCCTCCCTTTTCTCCTCCTGGCCTTCTCACTACTCCTCTGAGAGCACTCTGTCCAGCCAGCACCTGCAGTAGCCCCTAGTGCAGCTCCTGGTTCCTTTCTTGCCTCCCTTCCACCCAGTTTCCACACATTACCATAGTGATCTTTTGCAATTGAAAACTGATTTTCACACTACCATGATTAAAACCTTCCAGGGGCTTTCCATCTCACTTAGACTATGTAACCCTGGCCATGACCTACATACAAGTGCTTACAGGAGCTGGGCCCCAGCCACCTGTCCAACTCCATCTCCAACCAGTCTTTCCCACTCACGCTGCTCCTGCCCCACTGAAATTCCTTTTCTTTTAACTCACTCGTGGTCTTTGCATGTGCTATTCCTGGAAACTCACCTGCACCCTGTTATAGACTGAATTGGGCCTCCCAAAATTCAGAAATTGATGTCTAAACCTTCAGTACCTCAGAATGTGACTGTGTTTAGACAGAGGGCCTTTAAAAAGGAAATTAAAATAAGATGAGGTCATATGGGTGGACTCTAATCCAATGTGACTGGAGTCTTTATGAAGGGAGAGTAGAACCCAGACAGACACACACAGACTGAGGGACAACCATGTAAGGACACAGCGAGAAGACAACTGTCTGTAAGCCAGGGAGAGAGGCCTCAGAAGAAAGTGTACTTGCCAACACCTTGATCTTGGCCTCCTAGCTTCCAGAACTGGGAGAAAATAAATTTCTGTTGTCCAAGCCACCCAATCTGGTGTATTTTGTTACAGCAGCCCTAGTAAACAAATACAAACCCCATTTTCACGCGGCTGGTTTTCTATCACTGTCAGCTTGAGCATAAATGCCTCCAGAGACTACGTCTATAAACACTCAGTCTAAACTACATCCTCCCATTATTTGTTTTTCTTCACAGGAAAAGTATGAAATTATTTTATTTGTTGATTACTATATTGTCTGTGGTACACTAGAATAGAAACTCAATTAGGGCTTTGTTTGTTTGTTTGTTTGTTTGTGAGAGAACGGGGAAGAGAGGGAGAAAGAAAGGGAGAGAAACATTGATGTGGAAGAGAAACACTGATGTGAGAAAGATTGACTCGTTGCCTCTTACACTTGCCCTGACTGGGGATCGAACCAGCAACCTTTCACTTTGCAG
Organism: Tonatia bakeri; assembly: GCA_004024845.1. Classification (NCBI taxonomy): domain Eukaryota; kingdom Metazoa; phylum Chordata; class Mammalia; order Chiroptera; family Phyllostomidae; genus Tonatia; species Tonatia bakeri. Next base: position 59,170 of record PVIA01006347.1, on the reverse strand, counting down.
TCTACACTCAACCAAATGAGCCACAGCCTTCAGGGCAAGGGCATTTTTAAAATTACTCTTGCCTTTGTTGCTCTGCCAAGACAGTACCTGGCACAGGGAGGAACTTGGAAAATATTTATTGAATGTCCATGATGCCAAGTGCCAAAGAGGCTACAAAGACAAAAGTGAAATGATTCCCAACCTGGGGAAGCATGGTGCTTGTCCCATGCAGGGGTGCTGGTGCTCAGGAAGTGCACGGGCCTGAGGAGTGGACAGGGCATGGTCTGGAGAGGCCAGCACAGAGCTGTGGAAGGACAGAAGAGGGAAGGAAGGTGTTCTGCCATGTCTGAAAGCCTGCAGGAGTGAAGCAACTGTGTGAGTGTGGACAACACCAGCAGGTCAGTTGGCACAGAGAATCAGTGCCTATGGGAAGCGGGGAGGGGACGGGAGGAAGAGGCAGACAGGGACTTCACCATGAAGTGCCAAGCTAGGAGAGTTGAACTTTCTTCTCTCTGTTTCTCCCTCCCTCCCTCTCCTTTCTCACTTTTGTTCTTCTTCCTGTATTTCAGCGGGGGGGGGGGGGGGGGGGGGGGCCCCCCCCCCCCCCCCC